>CM035163.1:2722609-2987587 GCA_020205615.1 Panax quinquefolius | reverse complement strand
TTGACTCAGGAGAAATTAGACTTTGACCTATCTGTGGAAACTCAGTTAGGGAGAAACTTTCATCACATCCACTTGTTTATAAATCTTGTTTGATTCAAGTTGGCACCATCACCTTACCTGTTGACCTTATCTCTTTAAAGATACTTGCTTTTGATGTGATTTTAGGGATTGATTGGTTAACTTCTCATCATCATACCAAAATTGATTGTTTTCGTAAGGTTGTTAGTTTTCATATTCTAACCAACTTTGTTATGCAATTCAAGCAACTAAACCATTAAAATCAATCACATCATCATATCTAATCATAAAGCTATTCGTTTATTGAAAAATGGATGTCGAGCTTTCTTAGCCCATGTTATGGATTTGAATAAAGACACGTCAAATTTGAATAATATTCTGTTGTTATTGACTTTCTGGCGTATTTCACGAAGAACTTCCGGATCTACCCCGAGCGTGAAGTTGAATTCTTTATTGATCTTGAACTGACACAAGCCCATTTCTAAAACCCATATCGAATGGCTCTATTGAACTTGGGGAGTTAAAGGTCCAACTACGAGAATTGTTGGACATCGGTTTCGATTCGTCTAGTACATCTCATTAGGGGTGCTCTGTTTTATTTGTAAAGAAGAAAGAGCGGGAGTATGCGACTTTGTATTGACTATCGGGAATTGAACCATGTCACCATCAAGAATAGGTATCCTCTACCTCGTATTGATGACTTGTTTGACCCGATTCTGAGGGCACAATTCTTTTCAAAATCGATCTTAGATTACGGATATCATCGGTGAAGATTAGGCGAGGATATTCAAAAGATCGCCTTGAGAACTTCGGTATGGGCATTATGAATTCTTAGTCGTGTCTTTGGACTAACTAATGCTCTGCTGACTTTCGTGGATATGATGAGCCGAGTATTCAAGGAATATTTGGATCGGTTTGTTGTTGTCTTTATTGATGACATCCTTATATATTCCAAAAGTCGTGAAGATCATGAGCACCATTTAAAATTTGGTACTCGAAAGGCTTCGTGAAAACAAACTATATGCCAAATTGAAGAAATGCGAGTTACGGCTTGAGGAAGTAGCATTCCTTGGGCACGTGGTGTCGAAACATGGAGTATCAAGTGGACCCGCCAAGATTTAATCAATACTGAAGTTGGGAAGCAATAAAAGTCGGTGGCCAAAGTCACGTAGCTTTTGGGCTTAAGTGGTTATTATCGGAGATTAAGTGGAAGGGTTTTCTCGAATCGCTACTCCATTAACTTCGGCTAACTTTCGGAAGGATACAAAATTCGTTTGGAGTGAAGAATCACGAGAAGAGTTTCCAAGAGCTTAAGAGGAGACTTATTTATTTGTTCTAACAATACCATCTACGGTTCGGATGGATTTGTTATCTCTGGCGATGCTTGACGAAAGGTTAGGATGTGTTCTCAAATGCAACGTGGGAAAGTCATAGCCTTATGCCTCGCGACAACTTAAAGAGTATGAGAGGAATTATCCTACTCATGATCTAGAGTTAGCGGCCCGATCGTTTTATTAAAAGATATGGAGGCACTATCTATATGGGGAGAAAGTGGAGATATATTCGGACCATAAAAGCCTTAAATATTTCTTCACTCAAAAAGAACTCAACATCTTGGCAATGACATTGGTTCGAACTATTGAAAGACTACGACCACACTATTGATACCATCACGGAAAAGCGAACGTGGTAGTGACGCGTTGAGTAGAAAGATCATATCACGGGGCTATGGCGCCCCCAAAATTAGGTATCGTCACCCCATCTTGGGTCGCCACTTACATGGTACATAAATTCAAATCTGACTTACTAATATAAGCGTGCCGTGTACATTCTGACATAAAGCGTGAGTTTGAATACAAATATTGTCTACTAGATATTATACAAACTCGAAAGGAGTCCTCATTACAACTATTATCACACTATTTCACAGAATAGTGAGGACTACTAATCTTATCCTGCGGACCATTACTCGCTTCTCAGGCTCGTCCCGTATGTTTCTCATTTCAAGAGAACGCGGTGAAAGAAAGGTGAGCTCGACTAGCCCGAAAAGAAATATTATGACTAAGATAATGCGAGAATAAATTATCATTAGCCTTCAACGATGTTAAACCGATAAAATACAATAGAACAACCCCGGTTTAAGCTGCGGCGGAATATCTGATCCATTAAAAAGAGTCAAGTAGAAAATAAAGTCTACTATCTTTTAGGTTTTAAAAGGTTTTCATCAATTTTATCATTTGACTCTCGACAATAAATAAACCACCACATCTAATCATTCCTGTACCACGGTCGAGGATTTTCATCAAATTATCAATAGTCGTGACTATCTAGAATCACCCACAGTCATCATAATCATACCAAAACTATCCATCAACGCATTACACAAAGCCACCGAGGACTTTTATCACATCATTTATAACAAGCCACGATTATCTTAGAATGATCCTCAGTCATAATCATACTAAGTTCATCTATGCACGTAAGCCCGAAGATAACATGATATATCATGAGGATGATGACAATGACATAGTAATTCAATAAAACAAGTTCAAAATTATTAAATCCATGAATTATTAACGTCCAAATTGTCGACATGATCTTTGTTTCGTGAGAGTAAAATTCAAGAATGATCGGAAGAATATTTCCATGAAAGATCTTTGGATGAAACGCAAATATCGAGGATATTCTACTAATTTCATGGAGTATAGAAGTCAAAGTTTTAACTTATTGGGTATAATAAAGAATGGAATAACAAAAGAAATCACCATGCATGCGATACTTGCGTAAACGAGTTATTCAGCGAATAATAATAACGGAACCGAATCGGTGAAATTCACAATTAAGCGGATGTTCCAACAGAATAATAAAGATGGAACCGGATCCGGTGTAAAACACACGAGATAGGATATTCTAACGTAATGATAAAAGCGGAACCGGTCCGTGTAAAACACACGAGCGGGATGTTCAACGGTAGAATAATAAAAAGCGAACCCGGTCCGGTGTAAAACACATGAGATGAGGATGTTCCAATGAGAATAATAGAAGAATGTCACCAAGTATAAAATAAATAGCGTATCTGAGTTATTCAATGAATAATAATAAGCGATGGAATAACATAAGGATTTCACCAAGTATAGGGTATCTGGCGTATCACGAGGTTATGTATAGGGTATGCCACTTTTACAAAAGTTATTCAACGAAATAATAGTGAATGGAATAACGAAGTTCTCTTCGAAGAAGAAAGAATAACACCACTTACAGTAAAAAGAAATGAATATAGAAGTAGTGAAGTAGCGAGAATACTCTTCTTTTTCTATAATTTTCTCTCTATAAACCTTCTCTCTATAATTTCTCTCTCTGTAGTTTGAATGAATTAAAAGAAAATAATGAAGGAATGAGCTTCTATTTATAGGAAAATGGAATGCATAAGAATCTAATCCATGAACAGTCCAGTTGATTTACTTTAATCGACGGTCCATATTTAAAGAAAATCTTTTAAATAAAATATAATATATTATATTTATATAAAACATTTTACTATCGCAACACTTTATCTTATACTTACTACGAAAACACTATGCGTAATAAAATATAATATATTACATTTATAGAATAACTTTAATAAAGTATTTTATTTTATATAAAAGATGTTTACATTTTATTACGTTAATAATAATGAATAAAACAAAACGTCATTATCGCTTATAATAATTCATATTATTAATCGATGATAATGGAATCAAACTGAGTGACTTCTCACATAAGCATCAATAATCGATCTGGTGTCTTTCTTGTCGACCACACGTATTCTTGTACTTTTATTACCGAGTAGTTCAACGGTAACCACGTGTAAAACTTCCGCCAGTTATTTCAATAAAATATTTTTGTCGTTTTCTCGATCCGACAATAATTACGTTATAGGGTCCACCAATGATTGAGTAGTTATACGAATATTCCTGCTTAAACCAAATATTCCCAGACCAATCGAATATAATATAACCACTTGCATACTTTGCAAAAAATTTATAAATCTACCCACAACTATAATATTATCTCAAATTCACACCATAATATTAAAAATTATTTTGACAAAATTTAAATCTTTATTGATAAAATCTGGGGTCTCACAGGAGCGAGTGCGATGATGTCAAGTATCTGCGTAGAGCCAACTTTAATAGAAAAAGTTAAGGTTGCTTTCGAAGCCACCGAATCGGGAATGATGCGTATGAAGAAGAAAAATGAGAAGGAGCTATTCGAAGCGAGAATTGATGAAGAAGGAATACTTTGAGTCCACTCTAGACTTTGTGTTCTAACGACTCGATTTGAAGTCTGATTATGATGGAGGCACACAATACACCATTTGCAATCCATCTGGAAGTACTTAAAATGTATCGTGATCTTGACATACATTTTGGTGGAAACAATATGAAGAGAGATTGCAAAGTTTATCTCATGTGTTTAACTTGTCAACGTAAAGGCGGAGCATCTAGTACCTAAGGGTCCGTTGCAACCACTTGAGATTCCTGGAATGGAAGTGGAACACATTACCATGGATTTCGTTACGGGTCTTCCTACGGTTTCTCAAGGCATCAATGCTTTATTTGGGTTATTGTTGATAGATTAACCAAGTCTCGCTCATTTCTTGCCGTCTGGAGACTTATTCCCTTGAGCGTCTTGCTAGTATGTACGTAAATGAGATTGTGAGGTTGCATGGCATGCCTGTATCCATAGTTTGGATCGTGACCCAAGATTCACTTCAAGATTTTGGGTTAGCTTGCAAAAAGCTATGAGCACAGTTTGCGATTTAGTTCGACATACCATCCCCAAACAGACGGACAATCGAGAGAGGACTATTCAAACTCTTGAAGATTTATTAAGACTACATGTCCTGAACTTCAAGGGCGGTTGGGATAAGTATTTACCATTGGTGGAATTCTCCTACAACAACAGATTATCGAGCAAGTATAGGTGTGGCTCCATTGAAGCATTATATGGGCGAAAATGTCGTTCTCCAATATGTTGGGATGAGGTGGGTGAAGCAACATTGTTGGGACCCGAGAGTTAAGACGTATGACTACCGAAAAGATCCAAATGATTCGACAACGTATACAAAGCGGCACAAGATCGACAAAAGAGTTATGCGGATCTTCATCGAAAGGGCGTGGAATTTAGTGTAGGGGATCATGTATTATTGCGAGTTGCTCCATGGAAGGGAGTTACAAGATTTGGGAAGAGAGGAAAGCTCGATCCACGATTTATTGGTCCATTTCAAATTCTTAACCGGTAGGAAATGTAGCCTATAGACTTGCGTTACCTCCAAGTATGTCTCGTGTTCATAATGTGTTTCACATATCGGTTCGCTTCAGTAAATATGTGAAAGACCGAACCACGTTATAGAGTTAGAACCAGACGAGATAGCCAGAAGACTTAACGTATGAGGAGGTACTGTCAAGATTTTGGATAGGAAGGAGCATGTCCTACGCCAAAAAGTCATACCACAAGTTAAAGTTTTGTGGAGGAATCATCTTTATAGAGAAATGACACAGGAATTGGAAAGCGAAATGAAAGCGAGTATCCTCACCTTTTGAAACACACGAGTGCGTCGTCGATTTCGAGGACGAAATTTCATAAGGAGGGAGGTTGTAAGACCCCAACTTATTATTAATGAAATTTAATTTTCTCTTTATTATTTTGAAATAGTAAGGGTTGATTTGATTAATGTGGATAGTTAGGGGTTAAATACATAAATATTTCAAAATAATGATGGTTATAAAATATTCATTGTTGTCGGGGAATATTCGTTTGGTCGTGGAATATTAAATCTTTGTCGGGGAATATTCGCATGCGACCTAAGCGATGACCGTGTGTGGGGCCCCATAACTGAAGCGATTGGATGAGGAAAATGACAAATATAAGTTGTTTAAAAATAACGGCGTAGTGGTTACCGATTATCTTGTTGGAATACCCCGGTGGTTAAAACACACTAATCTGCGTTGTTGAGCAAAGTGGCATACGGTATTGCACGCAATTATTGATTCTTACGTGAAGAAGGCCTTTACTCGATAATTGTTACGATAATTCTTTATTGAAAGATTTTATTTTATTGATTCAATAATTGTTGCGTTGATATGTTATATTCTTTGTTGTTTCAATAATTGTCATTACACAATATTTTCCATTATTGGAGCAATAATTCATATTATCTGAATAATAATATTAGAAAACATTATTAGCGATGTCTGAAAGTTCTATCTAAGGAGAGGTTTGGTCACTTTTAATTGCTTGCGCCAGATGAGAGAGATCCTTATTGAAAAGCCCCTCTTTCACAGGCGCACAGTTGTCGATATTGTGATCCCGTAATATTATTTGTGAATAATTAATTAGTGATTCATATGATGAGGAAAATATTGATTTTATATGGATATAGATGGAGAAAAATTTTAAAATGACAATTGTTGAAAATTAGTATTTTATCTTTTTTGATAAAATAATTCATTTAAATATATTATTTTAATAATATATTGATGGTGATATTTTACAATAAATTCATGGTTTATAAATAGATGAGGTGGAAGAGAAGATATAATTGGAATTATTTAATAATTGTAAATATTTTAGTGTATATATATATATATATATATATGTATTTGTGTGTGTGTGTGTGGAAGAAGTGGTGGGGGTAAGAGAAGAAAGTGGGGAAGAGAGAGAGTTAGTGGAGAATTATGGGAAAGGAAGAAAGAGAAAGGGAGAGAAGGAAATTAGAAAACTTATCCAGTATCTTTGATTTTGGTCATTTTTCGTTTGGAATTTGGAAAAATTTCTTACAGTAAAGTTGTAGAAATTGATTTCGGAAGAATGGACATAAAATTCGTATTTTTTCGATAACCTCTATTTTCTATGAATTCTTTGAAGTTTCGAAAATAAAATGATTTTTATTAAATTATAGTGGGACCCACTTGTGTTGAATACAAACAAAATTTTCACTGAAAATTGGTTCAAAGGTGGGTGGTCTAAATTTCCAACTTAGCATGCGCGTAGAATTTTGAATAAGAAATAATATATTTTAATATTTTAGTCTCCTAAATGTTTCTAGCATTTTCCTATAAATAAGTAACTTAGGTTAGAATTGAAAATCACACCGAAACAAGTTTTCTTTCTCTCAGATTATTGAAGCGTATTTTTGTGAGTATTTTGATATTTTGAGAGTTCTTATTCAATCTGAAGTTTACATCGAAGACTATATCCAAATTCGATCGGAAATACGGTTATTTTGAGGTAAGGGATGTTATTTTCTTCTCGAATGATATCATTTCTTCAATATCATTATCTTTGAAATATTGGTTGGAACTTTTATCAAATTTAGAACTTTTTTATGTCGAGTTCTTATTCATGAGTTCTTATTCACGAGTTCTTATTCATAAGTTACTATTCACGAGTTCTTATTCATGAGAGTTACTTATTCACGAGTTCTTATTCCCAAGTACTATTCATGAAGTGTGAAGATGTTTTTGTGGAATTTCTATCTTTTGGTGTCAGATTCTTATTCACGTATCTGGCACTTATTCACGTATCTGACAACTTATTCATCGAAAAATAAAATTTCTTCTTTTCGTCCAAAATATCTATTCTGGATACTAGCTTTGATTGTATCCATGTTTTGATCATTCTTGAATTTTACACCGCTATGATTATTTTTGGAGGTATTTTTGAACATGGATAAAACAAAGTACGAATCCTTAATCCTTAATCCTTGTCATTTTGTTTCACTGGATTCGTTTCGTTAAAAAATATTTTTCATCATCCTCAGTCTTAAATGATGATATTATTGAATATCTTTGGCCTGTAGTGCAAAGATGAATGATTTCTGAATAATATCTTTGGTAGTAGTGCAAAAGATGAGCAGTGTTTAAATGAACATGACCAATGATGAATATCTTTGGCTTGTAGTGCAAAGATGAATATTTGATTCGGATGTTTATGGATTGATGTTACGAGGGATAAAAGATGAGCGATGAACTTTTAAATTCATACATAGAAGATAGTAGTTTGCATTCTCTACTTAACTCTTCTAATGAATTATTATTTCCACTTCTGAATATTGATTTAAAATTTGTTGTCTATTGTATTCTATTAGATTTTTTTCCTGTTGAAGACTAACGGTAATTTGTTGTATATTATCTTAGTCATAATATTCTTTCTTGAGCTAGTTTGAGCTCACCCTTTTCTTTTTGTTCCATTTTTCTCGGGGCGAGAATATAAGCGAAAGACGCAGTCGGGGTATGGAATGAAAGTTCTAGAGAGAGTTGTTTAGTAGTCCTCACCATTTTTGTAAAATAATGTATCAATAAATGTGATGAGGATTTATTTGAGTATAGATATTATGCAGAAGATAATATTTGTATTTAAACTCACGATTTCTTGTTGTAATAATAAAGTTGTAGTTATTTACATACCATGTATTGACAACTCGAGAATGGGTGATGTATACTATTTTGGGGCGTCACATTAACCTGCCTCTTGATGTTCCAAAGGTTAATTACCCTTCCATGAAATAGTAGTTGTCTCTTGATATTACGAAGAGTCATTTTGACCCTTCGTTAAGACCAAGAGCCACCCTCGGTTTTTCTATAAATAAAAGCTCATTCCTTCATTATTTCTTACAATTCATTGAAACTCTGTGAGAGAGAAACTATAGAGAAAAGAAGAAAAGTATTCTGCTACTTCACTTTTCCAATATTCAGTTCTTCTAGGTAGGGAATATTATTTGTTGTACTAAATAAAGGGTGTTATTCTTTCTTATTCATGAAGAGAATTGTTGTTATTCCATTGCTTATTATTCTATTGGAATAACTTTTATCATGTGATTTACCTATACTTGGTGACATTTTCTATTATTACATTGGAACATCACATGCGTGTGTTTTACAAGAATGAGTTCCGTCTCTTTATTATTACATTGGAACATCACATGCATGTGTTTTACACCGGACTGGTTAAAATCTTTTATTATTATTCTGTTGGAACATCTCCGCATGCATGCGTTTCTGTGGGACTGAATTTAGTTATTTATTATTCATTGGAATAACTTTTGCTGCATGCGATCTATCGCATGCATGGTGATTTCTTTTGTTATTCCATTCTTTATTATACCCGATTTGGTTAAAACTTTGACTTCTATACTCCATGAAATTAGTAGAATATCCTTGATATTTGCGTTTCATCCAATATCTTTTCATGGAAATATTCTTCCGATCATTCTTGAATTTTACTCTACAAAAAAAAGATTATCATGTTGACAATTTGACGTTAATAATTCTGGATAAAATAATTCTTGAACTTGTTTTATTGAATTCTTATATCATTGTCATCATCCTCATATTTATATTATGTTGAAAGTCATCTGTGGCTTTGTAGTGCGTAGATGGACTTGGTATGATTATGACCGAGACTATTATTGGTGTAATCATGGCCAAGTAATGTTACAAATGATGTGATAAAAATCCTCGATTAGTAGTAGTGCATTGATGGATGATTGTTGGCATGATCATGACCATTAATGAATACACAACTATTCTTGGTAGTAGTCATGAATAATTGTGGTCGTGATACTAAAGAATATCCTTGGCCATAGTGCGGGGGTGATTCGATGATGTGGAATATTTATTAAAGCGAGTCTCAAATTTATAACGATGATGAAAAACCTTTTAAATCATAAAAGATAGTAGATTTTATTTTCTACTTGACTCTTTTAATGGATTCTTTGGTTCATTGTAGTTAAACTTGATGTTCATTATATTTTATCGGTTTAACAACATTGTGAGGCTAATGATAATTTATTACGCATTATCTTGAGTCATAATATTTCTTCTTGAGCTAATTGAGCTCACCCTTTCTTTTTCATTTGTTCTCTTGAAATGAGAATATAGTTTGGAGACGAGTCGGGGAGCGGAGTAATGGCCCGGAGGATAGCATTAGTAGTCCTCACTATTTTGTGAAATAGTGTGATAATAATTGTAATGAGGACTCCTTTTGAGTTTGTATAATATCTAGTAGACAATATTTGTATTCAAACTCACGAGTTTATATCGTATTGTACACCATGTTATATTAGTAAATTGTATTTAAATTACATACCATGTATATGACTACCCAAGATGGGTGATGTATACCTAATTTTGGGGCGTCACGGTTGGTATCGAGAGCTTAGGGATATGATCCTGGCTAAGATGTGAGAATAATACTAGGAGGGAGGCGGGAATACCTTGCTAGTATGACCTACCTACCTAAGTTTATGTCTTTATTTTATTGGTCGGTTCGAATATAGAGATAATTTGTTACATGTCAATTAACCTTTTGTTTTGTGGCGATGTCGAAAATGACATCCGAGAATGTTGAGAATAGCAATGGAGCCAAAGCGATCGTTGATTCACCACATATCAATAATCGGGATAATGTGCATCGGGGAAGGCGACAATCCTCATACAACAACAACAACGACCAAATGATGAATGATCAAATGTTCGGAGGCTTTATGCAATTTATGTAACAAAGAAGAAGAGCGACTCACATCCAAAACGTAGGTGGAAACACGGAAAACTCTCGGGCGGTCACCGCTAAACAATTCAAGGAGGTGGGGATTGCGGGAGTTTAAGGGAGAGCAAAACCACTTGGCGGAAGCATGGATAAAGCAGATTACCAAGATATTTGATGTCTTGGGATGCTCCGAGGAGCAAAAGGTTCCTTTTCACGCCTTTATGTTGCTTGCGGAGAGGCGGATTCGGGTGGGAATCGGTAAAAACGTACTCAACTTCTTTGTCTTGAAGATATCTTGGGAGAAGTTCCAGGAGGCATTCAACGACAAATACTTTTCCGAAAGTATTAAGCCATACGTGAAGGAGGTGGAGTTTATCAAGTTGGAACAAAACAATATGACCGTGTCATGATACGAGGCAAAATTTGCGGAGTTATCACGGTTCGTCCCCACTTGGTGGATAATGAAGAGAGAATGGCGCGAATGTTTTTAAAAGGTTTGAAGTCGGAGATCGTCGACATCTTATTTCTCATAAAGCTGTGTTTGTATTCGGATGTTGTAAATAGCGCTTTCGATTAGTGGAAGCGCGATAACGAATCAACGCTTAACTAAAAGAAGCGGTAAGCAAAATTATAATACCGGCGAGTAGTCATCGAGCGGTGGACAACAAGCGTGGAGGGAATCAACGGGCGGATATGGTAACCACTTGATGGTAATGAGGCCAAAACAATAAGAATGGACATTTCAAGAAAAGGAGATTCAACAATGATGGAAAGACGTCGTCAAAGACCATTTGTTAAGGAAGGAGAAAGACCACCTATCATATACTTCAAATGCGGAGGAGAGGACACATCGATCCAATCGCACCGTGCTGTGTGACCCCCCAAAATAGGTCCATTCCATCCAACCCATTCGAGTCGCCAAATACATGATGCGAAAACAACTACAACTTTATTATCACAACAATAAAATCGTGAGTTTAAATACAAATATTATCTTACAGACAATATTTATACTCAAATAAATCCTCATCACATTTATTGATACATTATTTTACAATAATGGTGAGGACTACTAAACAACTCTCTCTAGAACCTTCATTCCATACCCCAGACTAGTACTCGCTACATTCTCGCCTCACGAGAAGAAAAATGGAACAACAAAGAAAAGGGTGAGCTCAACTAGCCCGGTAAAGAATGTTATGACTAAGATAATATACAACAAATTATCGTTAGTCTCCAACGAGGAAAAATCGATAGAATACAATAGACAACAAATTTCGGATCAATATTAGCGGCGAAATAATAATTCATAGAAGAGTTACGTAGAGAATGAAATCTACTATAATCTATGAATTTAACGATCCATCATCAATATTTTATCCACAGTAACATCAATCAATATTCATCTCAAATCAAATATTCATCTTTATTTCTGAGGCCAAGAGATATTCATCAATCGATGTCATTAAATCTCAACACTGTTCATCTTTTTGCACTAAAGGCCAAAGATATTCATCGATCGGTCATATTCATTTAAACACTGTTCATCTTTGCACTACTGAAGCCAAAGATATTCATCGATCGGTCGTATTCATTTAAACACTGTTCATCTTTGCACTACGGCCAAAGATATTCATCGATCGGTCGTTTCGTTCATTTAAACACCTGCTTCATCTTTTTGCTACGGGCCAAAGATATTCTTGAAATCATTCATCTTTGCACTACTGGGCCAAGATATTCAATAATATCATCATTTAAGGCGAGGATGATGAAAAATATTTTTAAAGAAGCGAATCCGATGAAACAAAATGACAAGGATTAAGGATTAAGGATTAAGTACTTTGTTTTATCCATGTCCAAAATACCTCAAAAAATAATCATAGTGGTGTAAAATTCAAGAATGATCAAAACATGGATCTGATCAAAGCTAATATCCGAATAGATGTTTTGAATGAAAAGAAGAAATTTTATTTTTCGATGAATAGTCTTGAGTATCGTGAATAGTCTTAAGTATCGTGAATAGTGTCGTATATCGTGAATAATAACTCAGACACGAAAGATAGAAATTCCACAAAAAAACATTTTCACGCTTCATGAATAGTACTCGTGAATAGTAACTTCGTGAATAGTAACTCATGAATAGTAACTCGTGAATAGTAACTCATGAATAAGTAACCCAGACATGAAAAAGTTCCAAATTTGATAAAAACTTCAGATCAATATTTCGGCGTAATGATATTGAAGAAATAATATCATTCTGAAAAAAATAATATCCCTTACCTCGAAAGAATCGATTGCTTGGAAGGAAAGGTCGGAAGTGATCTTTGAATGAAACTTGTCTTGACAATGAACTCTCAAAGTATCTAAATACTCACAAAATACGCTCGATAATATAGAGAGAAAGAGAAAAACTTTGTTTACGGTGTGATTTTCAATTCTAACTTAGCCCTCTGTTTATAGGAAAATGTTAGCCCAAGCGCGGAGACTTGACTTTTTTACTGATGGCTTTACCTGCTACTTATTGCCACCCACCACATTTGAAATAAAATTCAGCACATTTTTCACCAACCACAAGTGGGGCCCACTCAATTCTAAATTTTCCACCAAAATCAATTATAAACCTAATTTTGAATCCGACACCTCTTAAAATTCACAACAAATCATTCGTGCATTTTAACGGTTCAAAATTTGTGGACATATACTCAACTTATGTATGTATAACATACCCAAAAATTACCACAATCCAATAGTCGAATTAAAAATTATAACCCATGATATATCTCAAAACCCACGATTTGATTTTTAATACCTCCAATCCAGATAAAATCGATGATAAAACACCTCAACATTAATTCCTTCATTAATAACCACATAAATAAATCCATCATTTATATTCATATAAAATAAATATTTCCTTATCATATGAATCGATAATTAATTATTCACAAATAATATTACAAAATCACATTTATTATACAAACAGTTTTCCGGAAGAGAGGGGCTTTCAATAAGGATCTCTCCTTCTGGCGCGCATGATTAGGTGACCAAACCTCTCCTTGAGCGAACTTTCTAGACATTGCCATAATGTTATCTAATAATATTATTCAAATAATATGAATTATTGATCGATAATGGGAAATCTTGTGCGGTGACAATTATTGAAACAATAATAATATAAAATATCAACGCAACAATTATTGAATCAATAAAATAAAATATTGAGCGATAACTTCATGTGAAAATTATTGAGTAGTGCCTTCTTACGTAAGGATCAATAATTCAACAATCTTTGTGCCGTCTGGTAGTGTCTTCTTGTGCAACCACAGCGTATTCTTGTATTTTAACCACCATAGGGTATTCAATGCGTCTTAACGGTAACAACTCTGATCTTAACGGTAACAACTAACTGAATTATTTATAACCACCCAAACTTTGTCGTTTTCCTCATCCAATCGCTTTCCAGTTATGGGGCCCACACATGGTTTTAGCGTCGATGAATATTCCCCAAGCGATCGAATATTCTACGACCAAACGAATATTCTGAAGCGATCTGAATATTCCACGACCAACCAAACGAATATTCCCAAACAAAAATGAATATTTTATAACCACTTGCTTATTTTGAAATATTTGCGTATTTAACCCTTTACTATCCACATTAATCAAATCAACCCTTACTATTTCAAAATAATAAATAAAGGAAATTCCTTTTTATTTAAAAAATTTGAGGTCTTACAACCTCCCTCCTTATGAAATTTAGTCCTCGAAATTGGCGTGCGATACACAGTGTTTGAAAAGGTAAAAGATACCTCGCTTTCATTTTCGTTTCCAACTCCCAGTCATTTCCTCGATAGCATGGTTTCTCCACAAAACTTTAACTTATGGTATAACCTCGATGCACATAGGTCGGTATTCTTTCTCTCTACAAAATCTTGGCAGTGCCCTCCTCGTCGTTAAGTCTTGGTATCTCGTCGGGTTCTAACTTCGATGACGTGTTTGGTCGTCCACATATTTACGTAACATCGATCGTGAAAAGCGTTATGAACACGCGTCGTACTTGGTGGTAAAAGCGAATTACATAGGCCACGGTTCCTATTCGATCGAAATTTCAAATGGATTAATAAATCGAAGGTTTGAGCTTTCCTCACCTCACCGATTCTAAGCTTTTAAAATAACAACTTCTTGCACCTCCTTCTTCTTCAATTCATCGGCTTCCGGTGTGTAGGCTTGAATACGACTTTAACTTTATCGATTAAAATCGATTATACTCAGATATCATCACGTCTTCGTATATCATCACGTACTTTCGTATATATCATCAATGTGGGTACCTAGAGTTTTCATCTCCATCTCTATTATTTGTATATTATCTGAAATGAGTCTTTGACAATATTGTACTTTCGTGCTTGTATCGATCTTCTACTCAACACGTCGGCTACCACGTTAATTTTCCGAGGATGGCGTATGGTCGAACATGTCTTTGAAATGAGTCTCCTCTTGAGTTCTTGAAGCTCTTCCCATTCCTTGCTCCATTGAATTTTGTATCTCTACGAGTCAATTTGCGATAATGAAATAGCGATTCGAGAATATCCTTCAACGAATCTCGATAATAACCAACTAAGCCTGAAAAGCTCGTATTTTGATTCTGAAACTTAGGTTGCTCTCAATCGTGACTCATATCCCAATCTTGGATAAAGACGTCACAATGACACCTATCGATTTACTATCGCATGCGAATATGGCGTCCCTACTGAGAGTCGCTTGCTGGGTGAATTCCACAAAGGAAATCCACAAGATAAAGGCTCATGTACCAAATTCTATAGTTGAATTTTTAACTCACGAAGTTCAATAGGAGCCATTCGATATGAGATTTTAGAAATGAGTTTTGTCTGGGTTCAAAGTCGATACAAAATTTAATATCGATCTTTGGGAGTAAGCCGATAAACTCTTGAAATACGTCGGGAAAAATCAATAACTTTAAGACCAAAATTTTTTTAAATAAAAAGAATTTCCTTTATTTATTATTTTGAAATAGTAAGGGTTGATTTGATTAATGTGGATAGTTAAGGGTTAAATCATAAATATTTCAAAATAAGCAAGTGGTTATAAAATATTCATTTTTGTTAGGAATATTAGTTTGGTGGTGGAATATTAAATCTTTGTCGGGAATATTAAATGCGGCGGTAGCGACCATGTGTGGGCCCATAACGAGCGATTGGATGAAGAAAACGACAAATATAAGTTGGTTAAAAATAACTTGGCGTAGTTATTCAGATTAAAAATTTGTTGGAATACCCGGTGGTTAAAATCTGATGTCTGGCGTGGTTGCCGCGATGGCACACGGTATTCACGATATTGTTGAATTATTGATCCTTACGTGAAAGGCCTTTACTCGATAATTTTCACGATGAATTCTTGTTCGATATTTTATTTTATTGATTCGATAATTCTTTGCGTTGATATTTTATATTATTGTTGTTCGATAATTGTCAACGCATTATCTCCATTATCGGATCAATAATTCATATTATTTAAATAATATTATTAGATAGCATTATTGGCAATGTCTAGAAAGTTACATCGAGGAGAGGTTTGGTCACCTAATTGCGCTTGATGAAGAGAAATCCTTATCGGAAGCCCCTCTTTCACAGGAGCGGCTGGTTGTCATAATTGTGATTACGTAATATTATTTGTGAATAATTAATTATTGATTCATATGATAAAGAAATATTTATTTTATGTGGATATAAATGATGGATTTATTTATGTGGTTATAAATGAAGAAATTATTGTTGAGGTGTTTTATCGGTATTTTACAGTTTGGAGGTATTAAAAAATTAAATCGGGGTTTTGAGATATATTGCGGGGATTATAATTTTTAATCCGATGAGTTGGATTGTAGTAATTTTTGGGTATATTATACATACATAAGTTGAGTATATGTCCACAAATTTTGAGCCGTTAAAAATGCACGAATGATTTGTTATGAATTTTAAGAGGTGTCGATTGGAAATTAGGGTTATAATTGATTTTGGTGGAAAATTCTAGAATTGAGTGGGCCCCACTTGTGGTTGGTGAAGAAATGTGCTGAATTTTATTTCAAATGTGGTGGGTGGCAATAGTAGCGAGTAAAGCCATCGGTGTGGTCAAGTCTGCCTTGGTAATAACATTTTCTATAAATAGAGGCTAAGTTAGAATTGAAAATCACACGAAACAAAGTTTTCTCTCTTTCTCTCTCTATATTATTGAGCGTATTTTGTGAGTATTTAGATACTTTGAGAGTTCTTTGTTCAAATCTGAAGTTTCATTCGACATCACTTGAGCCTTTCCTTAAAATCTTGATTCTTTGAGGTAAGGGATATTATTTTTTTTCGTAATGATATTATTTCTTGATATCATTATGTTGAAATGTTGATCTGAAGTTTTATCAAATTTGGAACTTTTTCATGTCGGGGTTACTATTCATGAGAGTTCTTATTCATGAGTTCTTATTCATGAGTTCTTATTCACGATTCTTATTCACACAGTCTTATTAATGAAGCGTGAAAATGTTTTTTTTATGGAATTTCTATCTTTTGGTGTCGGTTTAGTTACTATTCACGTATCTGGACTTTATTCACGTATATCTGACCTTATTCACGTATCGGCACTATTCATCGAAAAATAAAATTTCTTCTTTTAAGTCAAAACATCTATTTTGGATACTAGCTTTGATTGTATCCATGTTTTGATCATTCTTAAATTTTACACCACTTGTGATTATTTTTGGGGTATTGTTGGACATGGATAAAACAAAGTCGAGTCCTTAATCCTTAATCCTTGTCATTTTGTTTCAATCGGATTAGTTCTTTAAAATATTTTCATCATCCTCGGTCTTAAATGATGATATTATTGAATATCTTTGGCTGTGGTGCAAAGATGAATGATTTCTGAAGAATATCTTTGGCTGTGGTGCAAAGATGAGCAGTGTTTAAATGAACATGACCAATGATGAATATCTTTGGCACAGAGTGCAAAGATGATGAATATTTGATTCCAGATGTATATTGATTGTTGATTCTTTGGCATAAAAAAGATGAATATGAACTTTTAAATTCATTGTTATTCTGGAAGATAGTAGTTTGCATTCTCTACTTAACTCTTTTGCATTCTCTACTTAACTCTTCTATGAATTATTATTTCATTGCGAATATTGATTGAAAATTTGTTGTCTATTGTATTCTATTAAATTTTTCCTGTTGAAGACTAACGATAATTTGTTGTATATTATCTTAGTCATAATATTCTTTCTTGAGCTAGTTGAGCTCACCCTTTTCCTTTTTGTTCCATTCTTCTCGGGAGGCGAGAATATAAGCGAGTACAGTCGGGGTATGGAATGAAGGTTTTAGAAAGGATTGTTTAGTAGTCCTCACCATTTTGTAAAATAATGTATCGATAAATGTGATGAGGATTTATGTGAGTATAAATATTGTCTAGAAGATAATATTTGTATTTAAACTCACGATTTCTTGTGTTGTAATAATAAAGTTGTAGTTGTTTACATACCGTGTATTGTGAACTCGGAATGGGTGATGTATACCTATTTTGGGGCGTCACGGTTGGTATCGAGCTTAGGGATATGATCTCTGGCGGAGATCGGGGAATAGAACTAGGAGGAGAGGCGAGTAAATCCTTGTTGAGTGTGTCCTACTAAGCTTATTTGTTAGTTGAATTCGATATATAGGGATATTATGTGATATATTGATTTCCTTAATTAACCCTTGTTTTATGGCGATGTTTGAGAATGTCGTTGAGAATATTAACGATGGAGTAAATGAGGCCGTGGAGATGCTTGTCTTTACAGCAAGGAGAGAAACGTCTGCAGTGGCAATGTTCCTCTGTGAACAACACCACCGAAAGCGAGATGATGAGCGAGGGGATGTTTAGAAGCTTTTGCGATTCATGCAAAATCGAGGCGAGGAGACTCGTGTTCAAAATCTGAGGAGAAATGATAGCAATTCACGGGTTGTCACGTGAAGCGATTCAAAGAGTTGGGACCACGAATTTAAGGAAAGCGGATCCGATCATAAGCGGAAACATGGGTCAAACAAATTACCAAGATATTCGATGTCTTGGGATGCGGAGAGAACGAAGGTTCCATTCGCCACCTTTATGTTCCGTGGCGGTACCCGATCTTGGTGGGAATCATGAAGCGTACCCATCCACCTACTTCGGCGTATGTCTTGGGAAGCGTTTGAGAGACTATTTAATGACAAATACTTTCACGAAAGTGTTAAATCGTATGAAGGAAGTGGAGTTCATCGATTGGAACAAAACAACAACGTGGCGGTGTCTCGATGCGAGGCAAAGTTTGCGAGTTATCGGTTTTGCACCTCATTTGGTGGAGAATGAGGAGCGTATGGCGCGGATGTTTCTTAGAGGTTTGAAACCCGGCGTCGTCGATATCTCATTTCTCATAAACTTTCTCTTTATTGAGATGTTGTAAGCGAGGCTCAATTATTAGGCGAGATAACGAAGTACGGTCAACTGAGGACCATAACGAGATGATCGTACCGAGATAGCGATCAGCAGAATAATGATAACTGCGGAGAAAAGCGAATGAAGACGAAATGGTAACCACTACGGTGGTAATCATGGTCGTGAAAAGCGAGAAGAAGCGAGTCGGGAGGAGATTTTAAAGAGGAGATTTAACAACGACTATGTGAAGGCAGCGGTCTTGGCGACAAGCGCCGTTCTAAGGAGGAGATTGACCACCGGTCGTATCTACAAATCACGGAAAAGGGACATATCGATCAAAGCGCCCACAAAGTTCAAGGTATGCTATAGTTGTGGAAAGGAAGGACATATCGCTTTCGAGATTATGCGGTTCGAAACCTAGTTCAATGAGGGAAGTGACTCAAAAATCATCCCCGAAAAAGTCAAAGTCAACGATTAGGAAGGCGTTTGTTGTATTTGGTCATAATCGAGAACCCCAAACGAGGTGATCACGGGTAAGCTATTTATAAATTCTTGCGAAGTTTATACCTTACTTGATCTGGTGCTACCCATTCATTTATCTCTCCTGCATGTGCTCAGCGTTTAAACTTGACTCGGAGAAATTAGACTTTGACCTATCTGTGGAAACTCCGTTAGGAGAAACTTTCATCACATCCAACATTTTATAAATCTTGTTTGATTCAAGTTGGCACCATCACCTTACACATTGACCTTATCTCTTTAAAGATAATTGCTTTTGATGTGATTTTAGGGATTGATTGGTTAACTACTCATCATACCAAAATTGATTGTTTTAAGTAAGGTTGTTGGTTTTCATATTCTAACCAACTTGACACATTATGCAATTCAAGCAACTAAACCATTAAAATCAATCACTATCATATCTAATCATAAAGCTATTCGTTTATTGAAAAGCGGATGTCGAAACTTTCTTAGCCCATGTTATGGATTTGAATAAAGACCGTCAAATTTGAATAATATTCTGTTGTTATTGACTTTCTGGCGTATTTCTGAAGAACTTCCGGTCTACCCCGAGCGTGAAGTTGAATTCTTTATTGATCTTGAACACAGTACAAAGCCCATTTCTAAAACCCCATATCGAATGGCTCTATTGAACTTGAGGGAGTTAAAGGTCCAACTACGAGAATTGTTGGACATCGGTTTCATTAAATCTAATACGTCTCCTTGGGGTGCTCTGTTTTTATTTGTAAAAAAGAAAAGGCGGGAGTATCGACTTTGTATTGACTATCGGGAATTGAACCATGTCACCATCGAGAATAGGTATCCTCTACCTCGTATTGATGACTTGTTTGACCCGATTCTGAGGGGCACAATTCTTTTCAAAATCGATCTTAGATTACGGATATCATCAATTTGAAAATTAGAATGAGGATATTCCAAAGGCGCGCCTTGAGAACTTCGGTATGGGCATTATGAATTCTTAGTCATGTCTTTCGGACTAACTAATGCTCCTGCGGCTTTCATGGATATGATGAGCCGAGTATTCAAGGAATATTTGGATCGATTCGTTGTTGTCTTTATTGATGACATCCTTATATATTCCAAAAGTCGTGAAGATCATGAGCACCATTTGAAATTTGGTACTCCAAAAGCTTGAAAACCAACTATATGCCAAATTGAAGAAATCGAGTTACGGCTTGAGGAAGTAGCCTTTCTTGGGCATGTGGTGTCAAAACATGGATATCTGTTGATCCGTGAAGATTGAAGCAATCTGAAGTTGGGAACAACCGAAAGTCGGTGGTTGAAGTCACGTAGCTTTTTGGGCTTAGTTGGTTATTATCGGAGATTAGTGGAAGGGTTTTCTCGAATCGCTACTCCATTAACTTCAATAACTTTCGGAAGGATACAAAATTCGTTTGGAATGAAGAATCGAGAAAAGTTTCCAAGAGCTTAAGAGGAGACTTATTTGGCACTTGTTGTTCTAACAATACCATCTGGTTCGGATGGATTTGTTATCTCATGCGATCTTGAGGCAAAGGGTTAGGATGTGTTCTCATGCAGCGTGGGAAAGTCATAGCCTATGCCTCGCGACAACTTAAAGAGTATGAGAGGAATTATCCTACTCGTGATCTAGAGTTAGCGGCCCGATCGTTTTCATTGTAAAGATATGGAGGCACTATCATATGGGGAGAAAGTGGAGATATATTGAGACCATAAAAGCCTTAAATATTTCTTCACTCAAAAAGAACTCAACATGCGGGCGTGACGTTGGCTCGAGCTATTGAAGACTACGACCACACTATTCATACCATCACCGGTAAAAGCGAGCGTGGTAGGTATGCGCGTTGAGTAGAAGATCATATCTTGAGGAGCGAGTGCGATGATGTCAAGTATCGCGTAGAGCCAACTTTAATAGAAAAAGTTAAGGTTGCTCGAGCCCATAGGCAGGAGGCGTCACGTATGAAGAAGAAAGTACAAGAAGGAGCTATTAGGGCGAGAATTGATGAAGAAGGAATACTTGAGTCCACTCTAGACTTTTGTTCCTAACGACTCGATTTGAAGTACAAGATTATGATGGAAGCACACAATACACCATTTGCAATCCATCACGGAAGTACTAAAATGTATCGTGATCTTGACATACATTTTGGTGGAATAATATGAAGAGAGATTGCAAAGTTTATCTCGATGTGTTTAACTTACCCAGCGTGTAAAGGCGAAGCATCTAGTACCTAAGGGTCCGTTGCAACCACTTGAGATTCCGGGAATGGAAGTGGGAACACATTACCATGGATTTAGTTCTGGGTCTTCCTACGGTTTCTCAAGGCATCAATGCTATTTGGGTTATTGTTGATAGATTAACCAAGTCGCTCATTTCTTGCCGTCTGGGAGACTTATTCACTTGAGCGTCTTGCTAGTATGTACGTAAATGAGATTGTGAGGTTGCATGGCATACTGTATCCATAGTTTGGATCGTGACCCAAGATTCACTTCAAGATTTTGGGTTAGCTTGCAAAAAAGCTATGGGCGCAGTTTGCGATTTAGTTGACATACCATCCCCAAACAGACGGACAATCGAGAGAGGACTATTCAAACTCTTGAAGATTTATTAAGACTACGTGTCCTGAGACTTCAAGGGCGGTTTGGGATAAGTATTTACCATTGGTGGAATTCTCCTCTGACAAGCGATTATCGAGCAAAGTATAGGTGTGGCTCCATTGAAGCATTATATGGGCCGAAAATGTCGTTCTCCGATATGTTGGGATGAGGTGGGTGAAGCAACATTGTTGGGACTGAGTTAATGCGTATGACTACCGAAAAGATCCAAATAATTCGACAACGTGTATACAAACGGCTCAAGATCGACAAAAAAGAGTTATGCGGATCTTCATCGAAAGGGCGTGGAATTTAATGTGGGGATCGTGTATTGTTGTTGCGAGTTGCTCCATGGAAGGAGTTACAAGATTTGGGAAGAGAGAAAGCTCGATCCACGATTTATTGGTCCATTTCAAATTCTTGACCAGGAGTAGGAAATGTAGCCTATAGACTTGCGTTACCTCAAGTATGTCTAGTGTTCATAATGTGTTTCACATATCATGTACTTAAGTAAATATGTGAAAGACCCGAACCACGTTATTGAGTTAGAACCAGGACGAGATAGCCAGAAGACTTAACGTATGAGGAGGTACTATCAAGATCTTGGATAGGAAGGAGCATGTCCTACATGAAAGGTCATACCACAAGTTAAAGTTTTGTGGAGGAATCATGCTTTATAGAGAAATGACACAGGAATTGGAAGCGGAAATGAAAGCGAGGTATCCTCACCTTTTGAAACACACAGAATCGTCGTCGATTTTTAGAGACGAAATTTCATAAGGAGGGAGGTTGTAAGACCGAAATTTTTTAAATAAAAGGAATTTCCTTTATTTATTATTTTGAAATAGTAAGGGTTGATTTGATTAATGTGGATAGTTAAGGGTTAAATCATAAATATTTCAAAATAAGCAGTGGTTATAAAATATTCATTTTGTGTCGGGAATATTAGTTTGGTGGTGGAATATTAAATCTTTGTCGGGAATATTAAATGCGACGGTAGCGACCGTGTGTGAGCCCCCATAACGAAGCGATTGGATGAAGAAAGCGACAAATATAAGTTGGTTAAAAATAACGGCGTGGTTATTCTGAATTAAAGGCATTGGAATACCGGTGGTTAAAATACGATGTCTGGCGTGGTTGCACTGATGGCACGGGTATTCACGATATTGTTGAATTATTGATCCTTACGTGAAGGCCTTTACTCGAATAATTTTCACGATGAATTCTTTATTCAATATTTTATTTTATTGATTCAATAATTCTTTGCGTTGATATTTTATATTATTGTTGTTCAATAATTGTCCTTTGCACATTATCTCCATTATCGGATCAATAATTCATATTATTTAAATAATATTATTAGATAGCATTATTGGCAATGTCTAGAAAGTTACATCGAGGAGAGTTTGGTCACCTAATTGCGGCGCAGCGATGAGGAGAAATCCTTATCGGAAAGCCCTGCTTTCTGAGGAGCGGCTGGTTGTCATAATTGTGATTACGTAATATTATTTGTGAATAATTAATTATTGATTCATATGATAAAGAAATATTTATTTTATGTGGATATAAATGATGGATTTATTTATGTGGTTATAAATGAAGAAATTATTGTTGAGGTGTTTTATCGATATTTTACAGTTGGAGGTATTAAAAATTAAATCGGGGTTTTGAGATATATTGCGGGGATTATAATTTTTAATCAAACCAGTTGGATTAATAGTAATTTTTGGTATGTTATACATACATAAGTTGAGTATATGTCCACAAATTTTTGAGCCGATTAAAAATGCACGAATGATTTGTTATGAATTTTAAGAGGTGTATACGATTAGGAAATTAGGGTTATAATTGATTTTGGTGGAAAATTCTAGAATTGAGTGGGCCCCACTTGTGGTTGGTGAAGAAATGTGCTGAATTTTATTTCAAATGTGGTGGGTGGCAATAGTAGCGAGTAAAGCCATCGGTGTGGCGAGTCAAGTCTCCTTGGTAATTTAACATTTTCTATAAATAGAGGGCTAAGTTAGAATTGAAAATCACACGAAAACAAAGTTTTCTCTCTTTCTCTCTCTATATTATTGGCGTATTTTGTGAGTATTTAGATACTTTGAGAGTTCTTTGTTCGATCTGAAGTTTCATTCGACATCATCTTGAGCCTTTCCTTAGAAATCTTGATTCTTTGAGGTAAGGGATATTATTTTTTTCGTAATGATATTATTTCTTGATATCATTATGTTGAAATGTTGATCTGAAGTTTTATTAAATTTGGAACTTTTTCATGTCGGGTTACTATTCATGAGTTCTTATTCATGAGTTCTTATTCATGAGTTCTTATTCACGAGTTCTTATTCACGAGTCTTATTAATTAAGCGTGAAAATGTTTTTTGTGGAATTTCTATCTTTTGGTGTCGGATTTACTATTCACGTATCTCGTACTTTCATTCACGTTATCTGACTGACCTTATTCACGTATCTGACTTATTCATCGAAAAATAAAATTTCTTCTTTTTTGTCCAAAACATCTATTTTGGATACTAGCTTTGATTGTATCCATGTTTTGATCATTCTTAAATTTTACCACTTTGTGATTATTTTTGGGGTATTGTTGAACATGGATAAAACAAAATCTGAATCCTTAATCCTTAATCCTTGTCATTTTGTTTCAATCGGATTAGTTCTTTAAAAATATTTTCATCATCCTCGGTCTTAAATGATGATATTATTGAATATCTTTGGCACATGTAGTGCAAAGATGAATGATTTCTTTGGCTATATCTTTGGCTTTGTAGTGCAAAGATGAATGATTCTGAAGAATATCTCTTTGGCACATGGTGTAGTGCAAAGATGAGCAGTGTTTAAATGAACATGACCAAGTGATGAATATCTTTGGCACATAGTGCAAAGATGAATATTTGATTCGGATGTATATTGATTGTTATTACGGGGATAAAAGATGAGCGATGAACTTTTAAATTCATACATAGAAGATAGTAGTTTGCATTCTCTACTTAACTCTTCTAATGAATTATTATTTCATTGCGAATATTGATTGAAAATTTGTTGTCTATTGTATTCTATTAAATTTTTCCTGTTGAAGACTAACGATAATTTGTTGTATATTATCTTAGTCATAATATTCTTCTTTGAGCTAGTTGAGCTCACCCTTTTCCTTTTGTTCCATTCTTCTCGGAGGGCGAGAATATAAGCGATGCAGTCGGGTATGGAATGAAGGTTTTAGAAAGGATTGTTTAGTAGTCCTCACCATTTTGTAAAATAATGTATCAATAAATGTGATGAGGATTTATGTGAGTATAAATATTGTCTAGAAGATAATATTTGTATTTAAACTCACGATTTCTTGTTGTAATAATAAAGTTGTAGTTGTTTACATACCATGTATTGACAACTTCGAATGGGTGATGTATACCTATTTTGGGGGCGTCACAATAACAACAAGAATATTATTCAAATCTGACGTGTCTTTATTCAAATCCATAACATAAACGAATGACTTCATGGCTTGATATGAAAATGTTTGACTACAATTTGGTTTGAATCTGGAGTTCGAATAACGGAGTTGCTTAGAATATGAAAACTAACAACCCACAAAAAGCAATCAATTTTGCATGATGAGTAGTTAACCAATCAATCCCCAAAAGCAAAGTATCTTTAAAGAGATAAGGTCACGGGTAATGTGATAGTGCCAACCTGAATCAAACAAGATTTCTAAACAACGGATGTAATGAAAGTTTCTCCTAACGGATTCTCCATAAATAGGTCAAAGTCTAATTTCTCCGTAGTCAAGTTCAAACGTTGAGCGCAAAGCAAGAGAGATAAAAGAATGGGTAGAACCCAGATATCTAGTAAGGTATAAACTTCTAAGAATTTATAATTAACTAACCTGTCTTAACTTCGCTCGGGTTCCTCGCATTTTGATTTGGTCACGATAAACGCTCTTCCAAGAACCGTTGATTTTGACTTTTACGGGACATCCTTTTGAGTCACCGCCTCATTGCACTAGGTTTCGATATCGTCTGATCTCGGCGATATGTCCTTCTTTTCCACAATTATAGCATACCTTAAACTGTGTTGTGGGCGGTTTGGTGATATGTCCTCTTTCCCGCATTTGTAACATACGACCGATGGTCTTTCTCCTCCTTGGAACCAATGCCATCGGCGCCGACGTCTTCACATGGTCGTTGTTGAATCTCCTCTTTTAAAATCTCCTCCCAACTCACTTCTTCTATTTTTATGGCCACGATTACCACCGGTGTGGTTACCACCTTTGTCCGTATTCTTCTTTCTCCACCGGTTATCGTTATTACGATGACTACTATCTTTGGTATGATCCTGGTTATGGTCCCTCGGTTGACGTACTCGTTATCTCGCTTCTAACAATCGAGCCCTGTTACAACATCCGAATAGAGAAAATTTATGAGAAATGAGATAATGGCGTATCTTGGGTTTCAAACCTCTCGAAAACATCCGCGTCATCGTTCCTCATTCTCCACCAAATGAGGTGCAACCTGGATAACTCCGCAAACTTCGCCTCGTCTTTGGGACACCGTCATGTTATTCTCGCTCCAATCTAATAAACTCCACTTCCTTCATATAGATTTAATACTTTCGGGGAAGTACTTGTCATTGAACTGCTTTACAAACGTCTCCCATGACATCTTTGAGTGCGGTGGATGGATACGCTTCTTCTGATTCCCACCAGATGTCTGCTTTCCATCACGGAACATAAAGGCGGCGAATGGAACTTTCTGTTCTCCGTGCATCCCAAGACATCGAATATCTTGGTAATTTGTTTGACCCACGTCTCCGCTTTAATCGGATCCGGCTTTCCCCGAGCATTACGTGGTCCCAACTCTTTGAATCGCTTGGTTTGTGACCACCCGTGAATTAACATCATTTCTCCTCAGATTTTGAACTCGAGTCTCCTCGTCCGATTTTGCATGAACTGCAAAAAGCTTCTAAACATGCCCTCGCTTCATCATCTGCTTTCAGATTGGTGTTGTTCACGTAAGGAATTATTACCAACTGTTGCGCGCTCTCCTCGTTGGTGAGTACAGCATCTCCACGGTCTCATTTGCTCCATCGTTAATATTCTCGATTGACATTCTCAAATCATTGCCATAAAATAAGGGTTAATTAAGAAATCAATATATCACATAATATCCCTATATATGACCAACTAACAAATAAGCTTAGGTAGACACACCTTTAGCGAGGGATTTACTCGTCTCTTCCCTCCTAGTTTTATTCCCCGATCTCATGCCAGAGATCATATACCTAAGCTCGATACCAACCGTGGCGCCCCAAAATAGGTCCATTCCATCCAACCCATTCTCGAGTCGCCAAATACATGGTACGAAACAACTACAACTTTATTATCACAACAATAAAATCTGTGAGTTTAAATACAAATATTATCTTAGAGACAATATTTATACTCAAATAAATCCTCATCACATTTATTGATACATTATTTTACAATAATGGTGAGGACTACTAAACAACTCTCTCTAAACCTTCATTCCATACCCCCCACTAGTACTCGCTACATTCTCGCCTCCTCGAGAAGAAAAAATGGAACAACAAAGAAAAGGGTGAGCTCAACTAGCCCAAGAAAGAATGTTATGACTAAGATAATATACAACAAATTATCGTTAGTCTCCAACAGGAAAAATCGATAGAATACAATAGACAACAAATTTCGGATCAATATTACAGTGAAATAATAATTCATAGAAGAGTTACGTAGAGAATGAAATCTACTATAATCTATGAATTTAACGATCCATCATCAATATTTTATCCTCAGAACATCAATCAATATTCATCTCAAATCAAATATTCATCTTTGCACTACAGCCAAAGATATTCATCAATCGGTCATGTTCATCTCTCAACACTGCTCATCTTTGCACTAAAGGCCAAAGATATTCATCACTTCATTCGTATTCATTTAAACACTGCTCATCTTTTACTACAGGCCAAAGATATTCATCATCACATGTTCATTTAAACACTGCTCATCTTTTACACTACAGAGCCAAAGATATTCATCGATCATTCGTGTTCATTTAAACACCGCTTCGTCTTTGCACTACGGGCCAAAGATACTCTTCAAAATCATTCATCTTTGCCTTACGAGCCAAAGATATTCAATAATATCATCATTTAAGGTAGGGATGATGAAAATATTTTTTAAAGAATCGAATCCAAAGAAACAAAATGACAAGGATTAAGGATTAAGGATTAGTACTTTGTTTTATCCATGTCCAACAATACCTCAAAAATAATCATAGTGGTGTAAAATTCAAGAATGATCAAAACATGGATACAATCAAAGCTAGTATCCGAAATAGATGTTTTGAACGAAAAGAAGAAATTTTATTTTTCGATGAATAGTCACAGTATCGTGAATAAGTGTCAGATATCGTGAATAAGGTCGATATCGTGAATAAGAATCTCCAGACACCAAAAGATAGAAATTCCACAAAAAACATTTTCACGCTTAATGAATAGTACTCGTGAATAAGAACTCGTGAATAGTAACTCATGAATAGTAACTCGTGAATAAGTAACTCATGAATAGTAACCCCAAACGTGAAAAAGTTCCAAATTTGATAAAAACTCAGATCAACATTTCAAAGATAATGATATTGAAGAAATAATATCATTACAAAAAAATAATATCCCTTACCTCAAAGAATCGAGACTTCTTGGAAGGAAAGGCTCAAGTGATCTTGAATGAAACTTGTCTTGAACAAAGAACTCTCAAAGTATCTAAATACTCACAAAATACGCTCAATAATATAGAGAGAGAAAGAGAGAAAACTTTGTTTCTGGTGTGATTTTCAATTCTAACTTAGCCCTCTATTTATAGGAAAATGTTAGCCCACCGAAGCAGACTTGACCTGCTACCTGATGGCTTTACCTGCTACTATTGCCACCCACCACATTTGAAATAAAATTCAGCACATTTTTTCACCAACCACAAGTGGGGCCCACTCAATTCTAGAATTTTCCACCAAAATCAATTATAAACCTAATTTCCGAATCCGACACCTCTTAAAATTCACAACAAATCATTCGTGCATTTTTAACGGTTCAAAATTTGTGGACATATACTCAACTTATGTATGTATAACATACCCAAAAATTACCACAATCCAACGGTCGGATTAAAAATTATAACCCCGCAATATATCTCAAAACCCCTTGATTTAATTTTTAATACCTCCAATCCGATAAAATACTGATAAAACACCTCAACATTAATTCCTTCATTAATAACCACATAAATAAATCCATCATTTATATTCATATAAAATAAATATTTCCTTATCATATGAATCAATAATTAATTATTCATAAATAATATTACGTAATCACATTTATGACAACCAGTGTTCCTCCTGAAAGAGGGCTTTCAATAAGGATCTCTCTTCTCGGGCGCCGCAATTAGGTGACCAAACCTCTCCTTAGACATGAACTTTCTAGACATTGCCAATAATGTTATCTAATAATATTATTCAAATAATATGAATTATTGATCCGATAATGGGAAATATCATGTGCGGACAATTATTGAAACAATAATAATATAAAATATCAACGCAACAATTATCAATCAATAAAATAAAATATTGAATAAAGAACTCATGTGAAAATTATTGAGTAGTGCCTTCTCACGTAAGGATCAATAATTCAACAATCTTGTGCAATACCGTAATTACTCTCGCGTGCAACCACGCCAGACATCAGTATTTTAACCACCGGGTATTCCAACCGTCTTAATTCAGAATAACTACTGATCTTAATTGGTAAATAACTACGCCTGCTATTTATAACCACCCAAACTTTGTCGTTTTTCTCATCCAATCGCTTTCCATTATGGGGCCCACACATACGGTAGTCATGACCGTGCATTTAATATTCCCCACAAAGATCGAATATTCTACTATGACCAAACGAATATTCCCGACAAAGCATTTAATATTCCACGCACCAAACGGATATTCCCCGACAAAAATGAATATTTTATAACCACTTTGCTTATTTTGAAATATTTATGTATTTAACCCTTTTACTATCCACATTAATCAAATCAACCCTTACTATTTCAAAATAATAAATAAAGGAAATTCCTTTTATTTAAAAAATTTCTGGTCTTACAATGCCAATCAAAGATGTTATAATTGTGGAAGAAAAGGTCACTTAGCTCGATTTTGTCATGCCATTCTCAAGACAAATTCAACTAGGATAGAGGTACCAAAGGCCGTTCCAGAAAAGTCAAACCTAGAAGTGTAAGTGGAGAAGCGCTTATCATGACCTCCCAGAGAGAGCGCGAGAACCCGAATGAGGTCATCACGGTGTAAGCTTATCATAAACTCTAATGAAGTCTATACTTTATTTGATACTGGGTTCTACCCATTCTTTATTTCTCCTACTTGTGCTCATCGATTAAATTTGACTCGGAGAAATTAGACTTTGACTTATCTGTGGAAACTCCGTTGGGAGAAACCTTCATTACATCCACTCGCTTATAAGTCTTGTTTGGTTCAAATCGGTACCTTCACATTACACATGTCGATCTTATTTCATTAAAAATACTTGCATTTGACGTGATTCTAGGGATTGATTGGTTAACTACTTATCATGCAAAAATTGATTATTTTCGTAAGGTTGTTAGCTTTCATATTCCTAATCAACCTATTATGCTAATTCAAACGACCAAACCATTAAAATCAATCACGGCTAAATCTCAAGCCATAAAGCTATTCGTTTATCGAAAAACGGATGTCAAGCTTTCTTAGCTCATATCACGATTTAAACAAAAATACGCCGGTTTTGAACGATATTTCTATTGTTAATAAATTTATTGACGATTCTCAAGAACTTCCCCGCCTACCCCAGAGCGTGAAATTGAATTTTGTATCGACCTTGAACCCTAGATAAAATCTATTTCCAAAGCCCCATATCGAATAGCTCTATTGAACTTCGTGAGTTAAAGACCCAACCGCAAGAATTGTTAGACATTGGCTTTATTCGGCCCCAAGTACTTCTCCTTGGGGTGCTCCTGCTTACATTCGTGAAGAAGAAAGATGGGAGTATCGCGACTTTGTATTGATTATCGGGAGTTGAATCATGTCACCATCAAAAATAGGTATCCATTGCCACGTATTGATGACTGTTTGACCCAATTGCAAGGAGCCAAATTCTTTTCAAAGATCGATCTTCGTTAGGATATCACCAATTGAAGATTAGAACCACCGACATTCCAAAGACTTCGGGCTTCGAACTCTGATGCGGGCATTATGATTTCCTAGTCATGTCCTTTGGATTGACTAATGCTCCTAACGCCGCTTCATGGATAAGATGAACCGAGTATTCAAGGAATATTTAGATCACTTTGTGGTCGTCTTTATTGATGACATCCTTATTTATTCCAAAAGTCGTGAAGATCATGAAAGCAACACTTGAGGTCGACACTCCAAAAGCTTCGTGAATATAAGCTTTATGCCAAGTTGAAGAAATGCGAGTTCGTCAAGAAGAAGTAGCATTCCTTGGGCACGTGGTATCAAGTCATGGAATATCCGTTGACCCAAAGAAAGATTGAAACTATTCAAAGTCGAGAACAACCTAAATCGGTGGCCAAAATCGTACGTAGCTTTCTCGGTTTAGTTTGGTTATTATCGAGATTCGTGGAAGGATTTTCTCGAATCGCTACTCCATCGACTCACCGACTCGAAAAGATACAAAGTTCGGTTGGAGCGAAGAATGTGAGAAGAGTTTTCAAGAACTCAAGAGGAGACTTATTTCAAAGACTGCTCGACAATACCATCCGGCTCGGAGGATTTGTCATCTACAAAGATGCTTGAGCAAAGGGTTGGGATGTGTTCTCATGCAACATGGAAAAGTTATAGCTTTATGCCTCGCGACAACTCAAAGAATATGAGAGGAATTATCCTACTCATGATCTAGAGTTAGCACCGTTGTGTTTTGCACTTAAAATTTGGAGGCATTACTTGTATGGGGAGAAAGTGGAGATCTTTACGGATCATAAAAGCCTCAAATATTTCTTCACTCAAAAGGAACTCAACATGCGACAACGACGTTGGCTTGAATCTGCTGAAAGATTATGATCATACCATCCAATATCATCCTGGAAAACGAACGTGGTAGGTGACACATTGAAGTAGAAGATCATATGCAAGTCACGAGTGCGTTATTGTCAACGCATGAGCCCATTTTGTGTGACTTGCAAAGGATGGAGATAGAGTTAAAGACTCTGTGGACGCGCGTGTGATGATAAGCGAGTATACTGAGTAGAACCCGACTTTAATCGATAAAGTTAAAGCCGCTCAAGCTATAGACACTGAGTAGATGCGTATGAGGAAGAAAGTCTGCAAGAAGGTGCTACGCCTGGGAAGCAGAATCGATGAAGAAGGAATACTTGAGTCAACTCCGGACTTTGTGTTTCTAACGACCTTAATTTAAAGTATAATATCATGATGGAGGCGCACAACACACACCATTTGCATTCCATCTCGGGAGTACCAAAATGTATCATGATATTCGTCCATACATTTTGGTGGAGCAATATGAAGAGAGAGATATAATTGTTTATCTCAAGGTGTCTAACTTGTCAACGAAGTTAAAGCGGAGCATCAAGTACCAAAAGGTCCATTCAGAACCACTTGAAATTCCGTAATGGAAGTGGGAACACATTACCATGGATTTCAATTCTGGGCCTTCCTAAGGTTTCTCAAGGCATTGATGCGATTTGGGTCATTGTTGATTGATTGACCAAAGTCTGCTCATTTATTACCGATATCGAGAAACTTATACACTTGAACGCTTCTTCTCAGATATGTACATAAACGAGATTGTAAAGATCGCATGGTATCTTGGATCCATTGTTTCTCGATCGAGACCCAAGATTCACTTCTACTATTTTGGGTTAGTTTGCAAAAAAGCTATGGGCACAGACTTCACGATTTAGCTTCGGCGATATTATCCTGAGATTTGGACGGACGATTGGAGAGGACTATTCAAACTCTCAAGATCTATTAAGACTCGTGTCCTTGATTTCAAGGGAGTTGGGACAAGTTCTTACCATTGGTGGAGTTTTCCTACAACAACAGCTTATCAAGCAAGTATTGGCATGGCTCCATTCAAGCGTTGTATGGAAGAAAGTGTCGCTTCAAAGATCTTTGGGATGAGGTGGGTGAAGCAACGTTGTTGGGGCCCGAGTTGAGTACGTATGACTACGGAAAAATATTCAAACGATCCGACAACGATATAAAAACCTCACAAAATCGACAAAGAGTTAAGTGATCTTCATCGAAAGGACGTGGAATTCGATATAGGAGATCATGTGTTGTTAAGAGTTGCTCCGTGGAAAGGAGTTACAAGATTTGGAAAGAGAAGAAAATTTAATCCTCGATTCATCGGTCCATTTTTAACCCTCGATCGAGTAGGAACTGTGGCCTATAGACTCGCTTTACCGCCAAATATATCTCGTGTTCATAACGCTTTTCACATATCCATGTTACGTAAATATGTGAAAGACCAACCATATTATTGAAGTTAGAACTCGTGAAATAGCGGAAGATTTGACGTATGAAGAGGTTCCTGTTCAAATTTTGGATAAGAAGAAACATATTCTACGCCCAAGGTTATACCTCAAGTCGATGTTTTGTGGAGGAACCACGATGTTGAGGAAATAACTTGGGAGTTAGAATCAAATGAAATCAAGATATCTTATCTCTTCGACATACTGAGTATCGTACTTACTAATTTCGAGGGCTTAAATTTCATAAGAAGGGAGGTTGTAAGACCCCAACTTTTATAAATAAAGATGAATATTATTTTTGAATATTATGGAATAAATTTGATATAATGTTATAGTTGTGGGTAATATTTATAAATTTTGCTCACCCTTTCTTTCACCGCTTTCTTCGTGAAATAAGAATATAGTTGGGACGAGTCGAATCCGAGAATGGCCCGATGATGATAGCATTAGTAGTCCTCACTATTTTGGGAAATAGTGTGATAATAATTGTAATGAGGACTCTTTTGAGTTTGATAATATCTAGTAGACGATATTTGTATTCAAACTCATGATTTATATAAATCATTATTATACGACGATTATATTAATAAGTTGTATTTAAATTACATGCATACGATCCTGATTACCCAAGATGGGTGATGTATACCTAATTTTGGGAGCGTCACATAAAATTTATTAAAATATATTAAGAAGTGGACCGTTAAAATGCATTATTAACATATAAAACACTACCTTTAGACAAATAAAAATGTTGCTTTCAAACTCTCGTACTAGGGAATATCTTATGGTATTAACAATAATATAAATTTTCTAAAGTTGATAATATGGGGATTAAGTGGATTATTATTATTATTATTATTTTTTTTTTTTTGGGGGGGGGGGGGGGTGTGGACTGAAGAGGTAAACAATATGGGGAGTATTGTAATTGGAATTGGACTGACCATAGTATAGGCCCTATAGGATGTTCATTTGTGAATTGTCATCAATTCCCCAAGGTACCGAGCCACTGTACGACAAAATTCGAGCTTCGACTCCCTCTCTTTTCTCCTCTCCTAAATCTCAAATGCTTAAAAGGTTTCATCTTTTCAAGAAAAAGTCCAAAACTTTCTTCATTCTTTGTTTATGAGTGACCCGAGTACTTGTGGCAGGTGAAATAAATGAATCACTCATCCCATCTCATTGAATTGAATTGAATGCTCTCAACAACGCAAAAGTGATAGAATTCAATTTTGTGCAGGGCTGCTGCAGCTAACCTGGTCCCATCTCCTTTGAGGTAAGTGCTGGATCAGATGATTTCTTAATTTCACATTCTCTATACCTCTTCTTTTCAGTCTTCATTCATTCCACTCCCTTCAAATTCAATTTCATAAAACCCATTAAAAGAACCACTTTTCTTCATTACCTGCAATAAATTCACTCATTTTTTCTGATACCCTCCCCATATAATCTCTGTCGGGCCTCATTTATTGATTTTACATTTTTACATGCATGTATATACTACTCTGTTATTGTATTTGAAGAAGAAGAAGAATGTAAATACTTTGAAGTTTGCATATCTTAATTAAGAGAGAGAATAATTTTACTAGTATGAATCCTTTCCATGTAGCTAAAGGTGAGAAAGGAGCTTGTAAAAGAGAAGATGGGGGTTCTTGGCCATCTATACATGTTCATGCCAAACATAAGCGCTCTAAAAGGTGCTCTTTTTACCCTTTTCTTTGATTGATTACTATATTTTCCCTTCTGTGCTGCATAGTTGGCTAATATATATTGAGATGCAATATTTTACATGGTTCAGTTTTAGTTTCGCAATTTATTGAAATGGTTTCTTAGTCTAGTTGAAAGGCTCCTCTTTCAAGGGGTTTGAGTAATTTGGTGATTCTCCACATGTAAGATTGAAACTTCAGGTTAAATGGACTAGAACTGAAAAGTCATTATAGAATCTTGCAAGTTTGTGGGATTGGTGAAGAAAGTTTTTCTATTTTTTTTCCTTCTCGTAAGTGGATTGGGGAAGAAAGATGTAGTGATTTGATCCCCTTGTAGTATCTGCGAAGAAAATGTGCCTTCACAAGCTATTGAATGTAATCAAACAAAATTTCCCGAAATTGCTCTGTGCAGGAAGTACACAACAGATCCCCTTTGATAGATGTCTAGACTATGTTCTTCATTATAAGTAATTGGTCACTCCAATATACAACTGGCTATTGGTAATTGATACAGCTGCTGTCGCAGCTCAAAATCCTCATTTGAGTTCTCTTACTTTCTTCTTGATTATATTGATATATTCTAACTCAAGGGTTAAATTCTTTCTGAGGCTGTGAATAGCTTGATCAACTACTGTTGACTAAAACTATACCTGAAAAAAAGTTCTAACTGGATGACAAGTTTTTATCTGGATGGAATAAGGCTTGCTTGAGTTTGAGTTGAGTTGTGAACAGAATTTTCTAGTTGTTCTATAGAGAAGTTGTCGTTTAATAATACACTGCATAACAAGATTCTAGGCAACTTCTTTGACACTATCGATGCTTATGCATTTTTCTTTCTGCTTTCTAGTGCTTCCGGCAAGAATTTGGATATTTCAAGAGATGGAGTTTCACATTCAATACAGGAGTCAAATGAATTTCCTGTAAGAAGGCCTCAACTATTACTCAATGTCAATACATAATCAGCTGTTGTTTTTGTCACTTATGCTATATTCTATTGAGAAATAAAATAATAAATTGTTTCATATGCAAGCTCTGACTATTTTAACTCAGCCATGACCAAAAATGTTTTAGCCTCAAGCCATCTATGCCCTTCATCTTTTACCAATTGGAGCCCCTTGAGGTCAAAGCTTAGCTTGCACATTGCTATTGACATTAAATGACGGAATTGCTTATCCATACCTATTTGACAGGATTTGCGGTCCTTGGCAAGGAATATTGGGGTCCAGAGTCCTCTTCATGAACACCCCGGTAATACTAGCATAGATGCTGCATCAAAACAAAGAGACTCTTTGGAAAAGGATGTAAGTATAGGAGTCCATATATATCTCATCCATCGAGATGCAGGATTACATTTTTTTTTTGTGTTTGCCTTCAGATTTTTCCTAATATAACTTTTATGTATTATTTTCCTCGATAAAGGAGAGGGGAGCGGATTTTATGTTAAAATGTACAAGAGGTATTGGCTGATAATAAACCAAATATGTTATTGCAGTCTTCTTCCATTTGCAAGAGAGAGCCAAGGGTGAGAAACCTTGACATATTAACTAATTAAAGTAAGCGATCATGCCTAAGTTTTTTTTTTAAAAAAAAATGCTACAATTTTTGATGATAACCTTAGGAGACGGGAGATTTATCAAAATGCAGTTAAAATCATGTTTTTAACGAAAATTTTAATCTGTGGATACAAGATGCAGTTCAAGCAGATTGCCTACATGTTTTAACTGAGCTGACATCTTGCCAAACCAATATTGTTTATGAAGTGAGGAAATTCGTGCAGGCTCTTCTCCATGCCAATGACAAAAACCCTAAAGATTTTCAAATATTCGATTATTCTAATTTTCACAAGTGATGCATCATTTTGCAGATTGAGCAACTACAGTTGCGGCTGCAGCAAGAGAAATCTATGCGGATATTGCTTGAGAGGGCGATGGGTAGAGCGTCTAGTACTTTATCACCTGGGCATAGGCACTTTGCTGCTCAGGTAGTTTTAAAGTTAAATAATAAAATCTTGAATTATTTTTTGAGATCTAAACTATAGTTTCCGTTATATCTTATTTAAGTGTATTACCATATAATATTCCCTCGGTTCCACAAAAAGAGTTCCATTTGAATTTTTTTCCTATTTAATTTGTGAAATCCTAATATCACATTAATGTTGAATATTAGGATTTTGCAAATTGACAAGGACCAAAGTCAAAATGACTCTCTTTGTGGAACAGAGGTAGTAATTAACAGCAGTATTTGTCATCGTTGATGCTACAAAGCTGCTTCTTCATGTCTTGTACTCGTCAAAGTCCAGATGATTGAATGGTGACGGAAGTTATCACTTTAGTTTTGTACCTTCAGTTTAACAATACCAAAATATCAGCATTGTTAGGTGTTCTTGTTTCTAAACATTAAAAAAGAGAAGACTTGTTACACAGTTGTCCTGAATTTCTGGAGTAAACTGTTTGAAGAAACAATTGACTGATGGAACTGATGCAACTTGATTTTCAGTTATTCTTTTTGCTTTTTAACTAGAAAAATTCTCCCATGTTTGGAAGGGAGAAATTAGCTGATATTTCAAGTGAATCCAAATTGACCTGAAGAAACATATAAAGATTTAATGCAACCAGCACTATACTTGCACTCGTAAAAAGAGACCATTTGTGTTCAAAGGCATAAGCCAGTGTCAATACTTATGTTGCAGCTTACTTGGAGTATTTCTTTGCATTTAAGCAATATTTATTAACTTGTGATTGGTCTTTTTCTCTTTATGGTAAAGTTGGATTGCAATGTATTATAATTTCCACAACTCCCAGTATCTTTTCACTAGAGGCAGATCTTTTATTCTTATTTATTTTCACTGTTAAGTTTAGTGGTAATAAAATCTTCATTTTAGACAAAGGAATTGATAACTGAAATCGAGTTACTTGAAGAAGAGGTTACAAACCGGGAGCAGCATGTTCTCTCTCTATACAGGAGCATTTTTGAACATTGTGTTAGCCGGCCTCCTTCTGAGCAAAGTTCTGGCATAACTTCTCCTGCTCATGCAAAGAATGAGTCCAAGAAGCATCCAAGTATAATTTCAAGTGCTTTTTGTTCCTCAAAAAATTTCCCCGTGCGACCTTTCCAAACTCTAGCCACCATAAATGGCTCAATGAAAAGAAAATTGTTGCATTCTACAACAACAAGACATGCTTTGGTGTTCACTAAAGAATCTAACGTCCACTTTGAGCAAAATCGTCCAGGACAGGACAAGGTAGGAGCAAATTTTCTCTATTTTAGTATCAATAATTTACCATGGATTATGCTCTAATTGTCATCATTACTCTCTTTCATCTGATCCATACTCTCTTTTCTGCTTATCCTTTTTCCTCTCTTTTCTCTTTTTCTCTTTTTCATGAGAAAACATTTTTAGATATGTCATGTATGTTGGCACCATAATTTCTGATAAGTTTAAGCTCAAAAGTGTTAGGTTGATTCCTTATTTGTCTCACTGAATAATATGGATTATTTACTGGATATGTTTTAATTTGAAAGACTTATTGAGTCCTCAAACCTGTTATACTGATATTTCCGCTCCAAAACTGAATTTCTTATATCCTTGTTGTGAATACACTTGCACTTTCACCAAGTCTTTATTATTGCTTCTTTGGAAATAGAATGTTACTATATACTATCAAGCTGACTAATTTGACTGCTAGGCAGGGCAAAGGCTTTTTACCTGTTTTTGGGCATATGGTATACCTTAATAGGCTAAAAGAATGCTACATACATGGATTGGGTTTTGGGCTTTGAAAACACACAATCTAACAATAATGTATAAACATGTTTCTCTCATGGAGTCGTACACAGTTTCATAACATCTTGTTGTTTGATTTCTGATATGATCCTCTTGATAAGTTTAGAGTTCTGCATGCTAGAAATTGGCAGCTTTAGACAAACTTCTCTATTCAACATCTGATAGTTTTAAGACTCCAAGAGCCAGTGGTATACTAATCTGAGAGAAAACTTCAAATAGCTGTTGCTTGATTTTTGATCTGGTCCTATTGATAAAGTTTGAAGTTCTACATGGTAGAGATGTCACAAAATGTTAGTGGAACTGTTTCTGTAATTCCTGGCAATATGTAAAGTGGAATTGCTCTTCTCATGGAATGCTTAAGGATCCTACTAAAAATTGTGTTGTTACTAAAAGTTATATCTGGTCATATCATGGTCTGCTATATAATGTCACGCCATTTCTTGTCATCTGGTTCAAGAACAGCTACCAGCCTCGAACAAAACTTCTGTGCTGCGAACTCTCAAAGATCATCTCCACAAGTGTCCGAGCAAGTTGTCTGAAGAACTGGTCAGGTGTATGGCTTCAGTATACTACTGGCTTCATAGTTCAGTATCTACAACTCCTGAACAAAACAGATCACCTTTGTTATCAAGGTCATCCACTAATGTTATAATCCCCAAACATGGTATAGGAGAGGATAGGGAATGGTCCTGCAAATCCATGGTTGAAATATATTGGATATCAACTGATAAGAACAAATTTTCTCGTGCATCATATGCCATCAACAACTACAGGTGATTTCCTCATGAGCTAATAACATGTAGGGAGGAAAAGTACAAATGGTCTTAATTTGTTTATGGAGTGTTTCATAGACAATACCTAGGGGAATGAACTGGGTTTGAGGCTGGTTTTAAAACTCTTAAGATTTTGCCTACCATATTGTCAGCCTAAAACTTGTACTTTCTTTATACACTATTTTGGGGTGGGGTGGGGACAATTAGTAGAGGAGATAGTAGCTACTTCTCCTTGTTATGAAAGGCCATGCTATTCTGATTCACACACAATTGCACACTTTCTCCCCACCCCGTCAAAGACATATGCCTATCAGTACATTATATCTCTGCTTATAAAAGATAATTGTGTTAAAACTTTTTTTTGTGTCTCTTCCCTTTTCAGAGTACTTGTGGAACAACTTGAAAAAGTTAATTTGAGTCAGATGGAAATAAATGCTCAGACTGCATTTTGGATCAATATCTACAATTCTTTGATTATGCATGTAAGATCACAAAGCTAATAAAAAGTTTATTTCTCAAATTGTACTTCTATAAACCTTTGTTTACTTATATTTATATATTTCCGTCTTTAGGCATATCTAGCATATGGAATACCTCACAGCTCTCTCAGAAGGTTAGCCTTGTTCTACAAGGTAGTGCGATTATTTACTGGAAATCTACATTGGCATTCTAATTTAAAATAGTTTGGTCACAAAATTCTATTTTCAATGATCAATTCCATTTCTTTTATCATGCAAAAGCCTAGGGTGAAGTCTATGCTGTATAAGTAGTATCAAGGTGTATTTCCTGTGTGTATGCATATTGTTAGCCAATCATTTGAACACTAGGGCTCATCATGCTTGCTAGAATTTTATCAAATGTTTTCCTAATTTAGATTGTTGGTTTCTCTCTGTGTAGTGCAGGCTTCTTACAACATTGGTGGCTACATCATTAGTGCAACTGCCATAGAACAGTCCATCTTTTGCTTCAGCACACCCCGAGTTGGACGGGTACTACCTTACTCACATTATCAAAAACACACAAGTACATGTCTCAGTTCTTGAAATGACTACTTGTCTTCGAAAAAACAAAAAATAAATTAAATGCTCTCAATAAGCTTGTGAGTGTTAACTAACTTGTTCTTTACGAGCTAAGTGTTACCAAGTGAATTGTATTTTTCCTAATCTTTCCCCTCTCATTACAGTGGCTTGAGACTATTTTGTCAACTGCATTGAGGAAAAGATCTGGGGAAGAGAGACAGAGTATCAATTCAACATTCGGTCTACAAATTCCTCAAGCACTTGTTTGCTTTGCTCTGTGCACCGGAGCAATTTCTGATCCCGTGGTAACTTCCTGTTTCCATTATTTCTTTTATTCTCCCACCTCATCCTTGTAAGTTAAAATATACAGTAATTTAGTGGTTATGATCATCATGGACTGGTAGAGTGATTGGTTGTTTGATTCAAATAAGAGGGACGTGATTTCTGCTAAATACATTGATTATCTGACCATAATTATTAATTTCAAACATTTTTTTTCCAGTGCTTTTGGCAAAATATCAAACAGGTTTCTCCAATTGCTTATTGTCGTCTTTTAACACAAACTAAATTGAGTGGTCTAAACTCATTATTGTTGGACTCTTTTTCTTCTTGTGTGTTTTTCTTTTGGTAGCTAAAAGTTTACACAGCATCAAATATCAAAGAAGAACTAGACTTGGCAAAAAGGGAGTTTCTTCAAGCAAACGTAGTTGTTAAGAAGTCAAAGAAAGTGTTCCTGCCTAAGGTACTTGAAAGATATGCCAAGGAAGCCTCTATTGCCTCGGACGATCTTCTCAAATGGATTGCTGACAGTGTTGACAAGAAGCTCCATGATTCGATACACAAATGCATTAACATCCGTTCTACCAATAAGAAAACATCGCAGATTATGGAGTGGTTGCCTTACAGTTCAAGATTCCGGTATGTTTTTTCAAAAGATCTGACTGCGAAATCCTGGTGGGTGTGAAATAATCTCTCAGTGTTGAAGGAGAGGGTCCTAATGTGCATTTTTTTCCCTCTATGATGAATGTGGCAAAGGCTCAAAATGTACATATTTAGAGATTGAAAGTTACTTTTCTTATTGTACTTTTTATGGTTTTAGATCACCATTCATCTCCAATATATAACACTGATTCTTTGTATCCAACTCCTTGAGTTTGGAGTGATGTAGAAGGTGTCAATAACTAAATAAGGAATGCTCAATATGTAGTATTTTTGTGTCCGTGTAAAATTGCAGACTTTTTTGGTTCAATCAAAGTTTAACCTTTTCCAAAAAAATAAAAATAAAATGATCATTGTGTATTTTGTGTTTAAATATACTCATTATTCTTATATTTTTATTTAAGGCGCAATTAAATGGTTTTTCTTTTAATTATATTAGTTTATTTAATTAATATGTTTTATTTTATTTTGCAGGATTTAATATTTTATTACAATAAAGTCAATATTTTAGTGATCAAACTGAATTTAATGCTCTTATTCATGGAAGGCAATAAACAAAGAGGAAGCAAGTGGAATAATCTTAGTGTGCAAATTAAATTCAATTAAGGAAAATAAAATTTATATAGAAGATCTCTTTGAAGAAAGTTGATTGTCACTAGGAGATTGAAACATACATGAAAAATAATTAATGTCTTATGCCTATAAATAGAGGATTATCAAGAGAGTTCAGAGGGATGTATACAAACTTTTCTCTCTATTATTCTTTGGCGATTCCATAGTCATGTGTAACTAAACTTTACTCTTGGATTAAGAAGACGAAACCTCAGATTATTACACTGTGAGATCTAATTAATTTTATTTGTTCAATTATTATTTAGAGTATTGATTATTCTTTTGCGTTTAAATTTATATGATTGATTTGTTTAATTGCTAGAGTGCACGCTAGTTTATTATTCATTAAAATCAAATGCTAAATTATATATCAAAATCATAATTGTTTGGTCACTCTAATTTGCAAAGCAACTAAAATTAATAATTGACTGCAGATCACGAGATTATTATATCTTAGAAAGAATATTCAATTAAATTAAATGCAATCGCTTGTGTTTGTGTTTTTTAGCTTCACCAGTCTTTCTAGTTCTGAACTTTTAGCTCTTGTCTGAAATTGTTTAGTAGTTAGGGTTTTTTAGATCGTTTGTTTATATCTAAGTTCATACATGTAATGATTCTAAATGGTGAAATAATTCTAACAATGAATATTTAAAGTATTAATCGTTTATACTTGAGTTAATGATCAGTGTATGTTTATGAGGTAGAAGTTGACTTAATTCGAGATTTGTTTTCTTGATTTATTTCGTTAGATTATTTTACGTATTAATTTACTTTAATTAACAATATTCAAAACCTCTGTTTTTTGGTTCACAAAGTATAATAAATAAGGCTAATCATTATTTGCACTATTGACTCTTTCCAAAAATCTTGCCATTATTGAAAAAGAATTTAACAAACAAAACTTTAGTATTCAACTTTTTTCCTTTTCCCAAAATATGACGGGTTTTTGTTCTCTGCCATAATCTCTTGTTTCTGTTTTATTTTCTCAGATTTCCCTCCTTTCTCTTTTTCTTTTATTTCCTTCCCGCAAATTCTTTTTTTTTTTTTTATATATTTTTTCGTACTATTTTTTTTAATATTAAAATTAATAATTTTTATTAATATTATAATTCAATTTTATTATACTTTAGTTCACAAAAAACGAGATTTTTTAAAATTTTATTAATTACTAATAATATATATTTTTTTATATATTTATAACATCACCAGTTCAATAACAGTTCAACTATTGATTGAACTAATAATCCATCCATCCGATAATTTTTTCGATTCAACGATTCGAATATGAAAACATACCAAATACTACGAAATATGAATACATACATTATACAACCATTTTGCTTTTACTTAACCAGTACTCCTATTTAATAGTACTATAAATTTACATATTTGATCAAAAATATGTATGGAACAAGATACAGGGATCTTGTCACCGATGATTAAATATTACTTATTTAGTTTTATAAAAATAATATCATTTATAAAATATAATTTTTATATAAATAAAGTGTATTATTTTAGTAATATATAATTATGTAAAATAACACATAATTGCACAACAATATTAAATTAACAATTTATTATTTTAAAAGCATACAAAAAACATAATCTTAATATTCATACATATAGTTTTTCATTTTTGTAAAATAGCGTGTCTTTATAATATAGTATTATATTTTATTTCATGTATTTATTAGTGTATTTAGTGTATAACAGTATTTCTTTAAGATTATGTCATAATTCTTTATTATGTCGCTATAAATTTGATTTTATTGTAATTTGATTATTCTTAATTTTATTCATTTTATTTTAAAATTAAATAAAAATTTATTATATTCGTATGTTATTTGTACATGCTTTTGAGTTTTGTAAAATATATGAAAAATAAATGATGTTAATCAATAAATACAAAATGTGCTAAACCTTAGTTGACCTGTTAGAGACAATAAAGAAGGAAATTCATATTTTTACAAGTTAAAGTAATATATGATGTGTAAATATAAGTTTTAATAAAGAAAAAACCTATTGGTGTTTATGGTTTTTAATCATGAATCAAAACACGACACGTTGCATACTCCTTTCTGTTTAAACCCGTTCCGTCTGATTCGAAAAATGAAATCAAAATCCCCCCTACGCCTACGCCTTTGCGCAATCACACATTTATTTTCTCTCTCCTCGAAAGTGAGAAAAAGAGTGCTTCCGCTAACTGAGCCAACACGCTCACACTCAGACTCAGACACCCCCTCTCTCGATATATATAATCTTTACACAATTTATCGCCGTATACTTCCTGTCGTCGATTTTCCGGGGAGTTCTTCTGTCGATCCACAGGATTTTTCTCATTCGTGTATTGCAAGTTTGAATTAGAAATCACTCAAACCCTAGGGTTATGAAGCGGCGAGTCAGTTGATCAGCTGTCAGGATTTTGTCTCTGGATGGAGGGAGGTAGCGTCTCTAGACTTACTTCTTCCGGTACTGTTCATTTCCTCTGTCAGTTTGTTGGAACTCAAAATTTGGTAGTATTTGTGCCAAATACTAGGGGATATTTGTTGGTATATGCTTAACAAAGGCGTCTTCACTACGTGAAAAAGTTTAGAAATGAGCTGAGAGAGAGAGAGAGAGTGTGTCTAGCAACCTGAACTACTTAGGGATTTTTGGGTGGACTTCAAATTGCTGAAAGTTACTTTTCAAATTTGAATTTTTTATGTTATGAGTAACTTTTTGTGTGTTAGATATGCGTTTCGATTGGTTTGAGCTCTGGTTTATATAGAGAGTAGTACCGCAGATGATAACTAGTAGTTGAACCTTTTTGGTGTCTGAATTTTCCTTTCCCTTTTCTGCACTCGGAGTGTTTTGTTTATTTTTGGGTCGACTTTTGTAGTACTAGTTCTGCCTTGGAGGTTTGAGTAATGGCTTGTCTTTTTTTGGCTCTATAGTATGCTAGTTATGTATTTACAACAAGATGTAATATGTAGTAAAAACTAATGGCGTCTTTAAGATTGAACCTACAACCTCTATGTTATCACATAATAACACCACTAGGCTACCAGAAGCTTGTTTACATATAAGCTCTATTAATTATCTACTTGTCATATTTAATCACTGATTTGAGTAACTTAGTAAACTATCAACTTTGACTAATATTATCTCAACTAAGACTTCTAAGTTGCATACAAAATATAAAAAATCTATTTTTTGGCATATAATAATAATTTACATTTTTTATATTGACGCTTTGTAGGCGTTCTCAAAAGGTTGTATCAAATTATGTGCATTCAAACTCTTGCTGTCACACCCGCTTTGTGCACTGGTAATTTAGGTTAGGAACATGTAATGTCCCAAGCATATCCCTTTACATTGACATTGTGAGGGCCTTTTCTCTTCAATGATGATAAAATATGAGCTCTAGCCTCTAGGTATGTAGTGAATAGATGAGCTGATGCTGGGAAACTTCTGGAGTGGTTTAGAATTAAGATAAAGTAGGAAGGTGCAAATAAATTCTGTCTTGTATGATGGTTTCTATTCAATGCAAATAATATTTTTGTCATATGATGTGTTGAAAACATGAAATACTATTTTTTCTTGTAGATGTTAAGTAACTTCAGCATCTGGGCTGATGTAAAATATGTGCAAAAACCCTTTTGATTTATATTCCTTTCCCAACATTTATCATATTGTAGGCATACACCGATGGATTATGACGACACTGATTTTCAAGGCCATAACCATCACTTAGATGAAGGGAGCTCTAAGTTATCTCCAGTCTTGCGTCCTTATGCTCTTCCCAAGTTTGATTTTGATGATAGCCTCCAGGGTCACCTAAGATTTGATAGTTTGGTTGAAAACGAAGTTTTTCTTGGCATTCCAAGTCAGGAAGACAATCCGTGGATTGAGGATTTTTCTCGGGGAAGTAGTGGAATAGAATTTAGTTCAGCTGCAACAGAATCTTGTTCCATTTCAAGGCGTAACAATGTTTGGTCTGAGGCAACATCCACAGAATCTGTTGAAATGCTGTTAAAATCAGTTGGGCAGGAAGAAAAGATTCTGGGAGAACTTATTAACAGGGAATCAGATGCTGGCGATGAATTGGGTAGGTTGAGTGTGGAAATGGAGCCTAATTCGAAGCAAGATGATAAAAAAATGGAAAATGCTATTCACCCACAACCTGAATTAGCACCATTTGATTTTCCGGATGGGTGGAATCAGTGTGCTGGGGCCGAGCATCCTAATGTTGGATGTACTTCAGAAGCTCTAAAAGATGATCCCCCTGTTTATGGAAGTTCAGGTGAAGTTGATTCAAAGGTTTTCAGTGGTGTAATTGTGAGCGAGGGTGATGTGGGAACTGATAGAAAATGTGATGATGCAATTCAAATGGAAGTTGAAAATTCAGTTATGGGATCTCCAGCGGACAACATGAAAGAACCTCCCTCTGTCTCTGGGGAACATTTCGGGAATACTAGCTCCTCTCCACATAATGACATTGCAAACCCTGGGGAGTTTAACGATCAGGAGAACAAATATCAGGTTACTGATGTTTCTTTTGAAAATGTAGGTGTTCTGCTTGAAGACATTTCTAAAGGAATGGTGGAACGCGATGTTCGGAGCAAACTGTCCAATATGGTTTATCAAATAGCAAGTGGAACTGCAGACGAAACATGTACCAAGAAATTAGAAGATCCTCACTATGTTGCTTCAAGGATGGAATCTTTAGTAGAGCACACAGTTGAAGTTAACACCACTACATTCGAGGAACCTTCAGGATCACCGATGAAGGAGGATCGAGACTTGCAAATTGCTGACGAGTGCAAAAATGATGTCTATTCTGCAGAACCTTCACAGCATTACAATTTCGAAGTTGTGGTTTGTACTGAAGACCCAGAAATTTGTAAGCAGTTTCGAGGCTCTCTAATTGAGGACTCACAAGTAGTTTGTCTAGGTGATGGGAATCCCAAGGAGCAGGCAATTGAGGCTGGCAACTCTAATGCTGGAACTTCTGCCTGTCTGGAACTGGAGATGGCTGTTGAAGAAAAAGAGAAGGATTTGGGAAGTGACCATGAAATGATTAGTCTGGAGGACCAGAACACTGAGGTCGGCAATACTAAGGCAGGAAGTTCTTCCTGTCCTGAGCTGGAGATGGGTTCTGTGGTGGATAAGGAGAAGTCTTCTGGAAGTGACTACGGAATGGATGGAAGGGCGTTTGCTGAGGCATCTGTATTGCCTGCTGTAGGCCATAAACTTGTTGAAATGGGTGATGGAAGTGCAATTGATCATGTCGGAGATTTTTCTAGTTTGACAATAGCACGCTCTTCAGCTGAATTGCTTAGGGAACAATCTTCAAATGAGAATTTAACCGGTGGCAGTAACAAACCTAGGATCCTAAAAGAAGACTTCATTCCTGAAGGTCTTATTTCGCCTCGCATGCTTGGTGGATCCACACATCTGAATGGAAAAAATCTTTTCTCTGAGGATGCTCATAGATGTGACCAAGATGTTTCATTTAATGAGAGAGGGAATGGAGAGTTGCCTACAGAATCTAGTAACATGGATTGCAAGATTGTTGAATTGTTGAGTTCTGATGAATGTAATGAAGGAAAAATCATGATAGCCGATGGATCAAAATTCGAGGGTCCCATTGGGAAGGAACCAGGTATAACATGAAACTTTTGATTTTGGGTTTTCTAATTTACTCTCTATGTTCAATTATTAAATTTGGAAATATATATATCGTAAGAAATTACTGATTTTTGACCTATCAAAAAAAGAAGAGAGACTGTTTTTGCATAATCAAGTTGAATTACATTCTATTGCTATCTTTGTGCATCTTTTATTTTGCTTTGTAGCATCAAAAGTTGTTGTGGAAGACACAAACTTATCATCCTGGGACACACTGAATGGTGGAACTGGTGCTACTGATGAAGTCACTTCTCATAATCGTGGGCAGGAGTTGCCCGTACTCGGGATGATATCTATGGACACTGATGAAACTGAAGAAGAAGATACTGAAGTCCATAAAGAAGCAAGCTTGTCGGGCCTGAAGGAGTTGTTACCAGTGGCAATTGATCTAGAGCCTCTTCCTGAGTCTGCAAAAGGTACAGTCTTAATTGTGCTGTGTAAAATACTACATGAGACAGTTCTTCTGTCACTGACAGTGGATATTTGTAATGCAGCAAGCCAGTGTCACCAAGAAGCAGTTGAAGTTGGTCAAGAGTACTCCAAGAAGTTGGAAGTGTGTCCTGTTCTCTTTGATTCACCAGTAAAACAGGTTGAGGGTACTGAAGCAGCAGATTGTGAAAAAGATAAAGAAATATTGATGGAAAGGAATGGTGAATTGGCATCGAGAGAAGTCGCAGGTGATACAGTGATTTAGTTGCTCACTCCCCCTCTCCCCCCTCCCCCTCCCTCCCCCTCTCTCTCTTCTATATATTTTTTCTTTTGTTTATTAATTTCCACTTATTTTCTTAATATCCCCCCAGGTCTCATGTCACACATTTTTACACCTATTGTTCTGTATACATATTGATGTATACACATTTTCACACATGTTCTGCACTTGGACATTACCTGTATTTTTCAGCCAGATTTGTAGTTTCTCAGAGCCAACGTTGATTTGCCTCCCCCCTCAACCCCCTTGATCATGTCCTTTTCCTTTATCTTGTTTTTGGACCCTTTTATGAACCATATTCCCTTGGATTCTCGAAACAATCCTTGCAATACATTGTAAAATATGGTTCCAACATAATAAAACAAATAATTCTATGTTGTCCTGGTATTCACACTGATGTGCTGTATTTATTATCCTCAGAGGCAGTTCAACTATCAAACAAAATTGTGGTTCCTGCAGAAGATATATCGGTATCTATGACTGAACCTTGCTGTGATATGAGCCAAAACAGTAATGAAGTTATCGAGGCATCTGGAACTCAAACCCCTGGGAAAACTGGTCCTAGCACCAAAGGTATGCTTTTAACCGTTATTCGTCCTGAATTTAGGCTATATTTTGTCTGTTTGTTTGGTCCTTTACTATCCCTTTTTCTCTTTGTGAGGATATTGCAATCTTTATTGTTCGTATTTAGGATTTTGGAGACCATTCTAGTAACGGAATATGCTTTTATTGGTTATCCGGACATTCCCGTCCTTCAATTCTAGTAATTGAGTAGTTTTTCATATCCTGCTTTTTATTCTGATTAATGAATTGGTTTGTAGTTGATTCATCAGATGACCATCAAGCTTCCGTTCTTCTTGCTTGTCCGTATGAACGTGTTGCCAACTGTTTGAATGAAGATGGTGACGGTTCTGTTAATTTGGTAAAAGATAATTGTGAATCCCCCTCCATCATTAATTGCACTGAGCTTCCGCTAAGTGAAAAAGGACAGCAAGTTGGGATCAAAGGGACAATAGTTGACAATGTCCAGCATTCTGGGGGTACCTGTGATGCTGATGGAAAGGTCAAGTCGGTTTCCTTGCATGCAGGAAAGGATAGTAGCTTTGCCTTTGAGGTCAGTCCATTTGGCGGTCTATATGACGGACAAACTAGCAAGGATTGGCAATCATTTCCCAGTGTTCAAGTTCACAAAATATCAACGGTTTTTTCCTTCTCATCTTTACCTTGTAGTATTTCATCTCTTCTTTTTCTGTATTCTTAACTAATGTGTTTTGGAATGAACTTCTAATGCAGGATGTTGAGGGATCTCCCTTTACATCTGGTCTCACTCAGAAAGATCTTAAGATGGTGCCAGAAATTTCTCATGGAAGTCCTCAACCACCTGTACAGGGAATAACACATGCAGGTGTCAAAGGGACCCCTGAGCGTAAAACGAGGCGAGGTTCTGGCAAGTCAACAGCAAGAGAAAGTGCTAAGAAAGGAAACCATGTGAAGGAAACAACACCTGTGCGACAGTCAGAAAGAAGTGATAAATCAATGATGTTCATGCGTTCTCCTGTGACTGGTCAGCTTATGCAATTTGAAGAGTTGAAGCCCTGTGGTGATGTTGAACGAAGTGGTACAAAGCCATGTGGTGTCCTTGCTATTCCCACATCCAATCTTCCAGATTTAAACACTTCAGTTTCTCCAGTTGCATTTTTTCAACAGCCTTTTACAGATCTACAGCAAGTGCAATTGCGTGCACAGATATTTGTTTACGGATCTCTGATGTGAGTCTTGTTCTTTATTTACTAGATATATGAGTGCATTGCATCAATAGAGATGGGAGATGTCAATGGAGCGATGGAAGTGCAATTAGTAGTATGATTTACTTTTGCGTTATTGGGAGGGTGCTTGTGATAGTTCCTTAACAATTGAGTCAATTGACATACCAGTGTCATACATGCAATGTAGTAGAATATATCCGAATGGCTAGAACTGGTTACTTTCCAGTACCTGGGAACTTGTTTGGTTGTTCCTTAGGTGTTGCTGAAAACCTCAATTCTCTAAGAAGGATTACGTAGTGGAGGTCATCAATGATGATTGATTGAGCTATCAGTTGTATGGATTATCTTCAATTGTTGAGGCTAATTTTTGAATTCCTAGGAATTTGTTTTCTAGTGTACAAAAGAATCAATCTTGAAATGAGTGAGGGAATTGTGTGATCCTAAACAAGAATAAATTTATGTAGTTAAGTTTATATCTGATGATCAATTGTGGTCTCAGTAGCATGTAATTAGTTCAACGGATGTAATATCTTATTCATATATTACCTGTAATATGATGTTAAATATACTTTTTCTGAAAACTACTGGTTGTTGCAGACAAGAGTCCGTACCTGATGAAGCTTGTATGTTTTCAGCATTTGGGCCATCTGGTTAGTTTATTAGTTATAGTTACTTTGAATCTTAATGTAATTATGCGGACTTGTGATCATTTTATGTCATTGCATTTACAGATGGTGGTGGTAGTCTTTGGGAGCCCGCATGGCGTACCTTTGTTGAAAGGGTTCATGCTCAGAGATCCCATTCCAGCTCAGGAACCCCTGCGCAATCAGGTAGCTCATGATCTCGAGTGCAATTCTTTTGTAGACTTGGTCGTTGTCTAATTGTATTTTGGAATTAATAAATACAGGTAGCAAAACTGCAGATCAGCCAGTTAAACACAGTTCACTTCAAAGTAAAGTTCTTTCTTCATCTGCTTGCCGATCAAGAAGCAAGGGTGCTCAATCACCAGTTAATCCTATCATCCCCCTCTCATCGCCTCTTTGGAATGTATCTACACCTTCTTGTGATGGTTTGCAGTCCAGTGGCATTCCAAGAGGAGCACCTGTTGATTTTCATCAGCCACTTTCTCCATTGCATCCTTTTCAGGTCCCGGGTATAAGGAATTTTGTCGGTCATAGCCCCTCTTGGCTCTCGCAGACCCCTTTTCCTGGTCCATGGGTGGCTTCTCCACAAACTTCTGCCTTTGATGCCAATGCTCGCTATTCCGTGTTTCCTAATACAGAACCTGTTAAACTAACCCCTGCAAAAGATTCAGCTGTGCCAAATTTCTCTGCCACAAAGCATGCATCTCTTGCTGTTACTCATGATGGTGGGGCTGCTAGTGTTTCTTCTGGGACTTCATCCCAGCCTGATGTGAAAAAGGTGACAGTTCCAACTGGCCTGCATTCTGCTGATCCGAAGCGTAGAAAGAGAAAGAATGTTCCTGTCACTGAGGGCCCAAGCCAAATCCCATTGCCAGCTCTACATCAAGCAGCATCAGTGTGTTCCCCCAGTGTTAGTAATCACTTGTCTGTAAGGGCGTTTGTTCCCGAGGTTGTTGGCCAGAAGTCTTTACTTCCTCAAAGTCAAACAGAGTCGGTCCCCACTGCTGTTGTTAGTAATCTTTTTTCTACATCAGTTGCTGTCACAACTCCTCTTCGCTTCACATCTACAAGCAACTCTGATAAATTTCTTGCAGCTGTATCTCCTACATCTTTAAGCGATCAACCTGAAAGAGTGACTCAGAAGTTGGAGAAGAAGAGTATAATTTCAGATGAGACATTAAATACAGTCGAGGAGGCTAAACTACAAGCTGAGGCTGCTGCTGTGCATGCTGCTGCCACAGTTAGTCACTGTCATGATGTTTGGAGTCAGTTGGGTAAGCAGCAGAATTCTGGTTTGATATCTGATGTTGAAGCTAAGCTTGCTTCTGCGGCTGTGACAATAACAGCGGCTGCTTCTGTTGCAAAAGCTGCAGCTGCAGCGGCTAAGATTGCGTCCAATGTTGCAGTCCAAGCAAAACTAATGGCTGATGAGGTATTTGCATTGAGTGTACCCGGAATTTCAACTCAAAGTACTGGGATATCTCTCTCCAGTATTTCAAACGGTTCAGGGAATGCTATTCCCTCATCTTCATGCATCTTGAAGGGTGGGGATGGAAGTACGTATCCCAGCTCAATCATTGCCGTTGCCAGGGAAGCAGCTAGGAAGAGGGTTGAAGCTGCTTCAGCTGCCTCAAGGCATGCTGAAAACTTAGATGCCATAGTAAAAGCTGCTGAACTGGCATCGGAAGCAGTATCTCAAGCAGGAAAAATTGTTTCTATTGGTGATCCTTTGCCTTTAAGTGAGTTGGTAGAATTAGGTCCAGTGGGCTACTGGAAAAATCCCTCGGTTTCTCCTGAACAGGGTGCAAAATTGCACATTGTTGATTGTGATCAACCAAAAGCAGTTAGTGTACTTCATAATGTTGCAGCTGAGCAATCCAATGGGGGACCATCTGGTATGGAGGAGGCCAAGAAACCTGGTATGTCATCTTGTAGAGAAAAGATTTCCACGTGTCTGATGGGGGGTCACTTGATGGTTGATGGTATTTCAGGTACCGTTACAAGCCTTCAGAAGGATTCATCTAGAGCTCAAAGAGGTCGTAGAGCATCTGAGTTGGCCAAAACCATTGGCGTTGTTCCTGAATCAGAGGCCGGATCAAGATGTGGTTCTGTTATTGCTGAAGATGTGAACACAAGTGCATCACATGCGAGGATTGAGAATGGAATGGAAGAGGGTTGCCTTGTTGAGGTTTGTAAACTGAAAGTGTTATGGTACTTGCTCTTTCTACAGGTTACACAGTTTTTATATTGAAGCACTGTTGTAAGTTGTAACTTTCTATTGTAGTTCAAGTGCTCGTTCATATGTAATTTTCCTTTTTTGTTTTGTTTTGAGGAATTACGTAGACCTTTCTATACGCACTGTGGTGTTTCTGATATCTGTATGCTGTTTTCTGTCTACGGCTGTATTAACTTGGTCATTCCATGCTTTAGGTTTTTAAAGATGGTGGTAATTATAAAGTAGCATGGTATTCGGCAAAGATTTTTAATTTGAAGGATGGAAAAGCTCTTCTCTGTTACACTGAACTCCAAGCAGATGAAGGTAAGCTGGCATGGACTGAATTGGTGTATGTTTTTCTGGAATTGAATTCTTTTTTTATTTTTTATTTTACATGGGAATATTAATATTAGAAAGACGAGCTTGTGAATGTCTGGAGAGATTAAATTTAACATAGTGATGCATAATGCCTGTTTTCTAATTGGTTGGGTTTGGATCAAGCTAAACATAAATATTGAATATTGGGTAAGAAGCAAACTTTTGAATGAACAATTACACGTTTGTGGTGTAATGGTAAGTTTGAGAATGGTTGATTGTGGCTCCGTTTAAGGGTTGTAGCTCAATGAGTCTTATCTCAACTATATGGGTTGGCTAACATGATTTTTTGTTTTTGTCAATTCACGTAAACTTTATTCCCTTCCCTGGCATAATATTTAGCAAACTATAATATATGTGTAGTTATTGTCCTTTGAGAATTTTGGTTCAAACTATATAACAGGATTTCTTCAAGTTCTCTTATTGCTACTTCTGTGGTTTCATTATGAATTTTATTTTCTTATTTTTTTCTCAAAAATCCATTTTGTTTTCTTTCCCTCATTTTGCATGTCTGGTATTATAGCTGTTGCATATTTTAGTCATTATGTTCATGTGTAGTGCAGAATAAGTGAAATAATATTCAATCGATTTTAAGACATGCAAGGCGATGCAAGTTATGTGTAGACAAGTTCACATATGCATGATGCCTATTTTGGATAGCATTTTGAATCTAGTTTATGTTTTGATCTCTTTCACCTATTTACCAAACTCATTGGTTTTTAGGGTCTGGGCAACTTAAGGAATGGGTGCCACTTGAAGGTGATGGTATTAAAGCACCCACAATGCGCATTGCCCATCCTACAACTACCATGCGCTTCGATGGAACTAGGAAGAGACGTAGAGCAGCAGTGATGGATTATAATTGGTCTGTTGGAGACAAAGTTGATGCATGGATGCAAGATTGGTAAGCATGTCTTTTTGAAACATATTCATCTAATTTTTAGTTTAATTAGGTTAGTTATTTCATTCGTACTCTTCTGAATTAATAGATCTTAAGGCCCATACTCTTTTCCTTTTAAGCCTACGGAGTTAATCAAATTTTATTGCGTATATGCTGGTGGGCTGTATGAGCACATTTTCTTGTTCATGCTTTTCAGTTTAGCTTTGTTATTAATTTCTCACTTTGTTTGGAATTTTCCATGTGTAACTGTGCTCTTAATTCTGAGTTGTCAATTTTAAGGGTGAGAAAGCTGATATTTCTGAGATTATAAGGTCTCTTTATCTTACACAACCATCTGGTATTTTTTTCCTCCAGCATACAGACTTGCTAATAAACCCATAATCACCAACAGAGCCGGTCCTGGGTTTTGTAAGGCCCAGGGCAAAAAAATTTAAATGTGCCCCTTTATATAAATTAAACAAAAAAATAAATAAATTATCAACTAATTAATTTTATTAAAATTATAAGAATTTACAAAAGTTAAGGACACTTTGGGGCCTCGTTAAAAAATTTGTTTGGGGAAAATCTAATGGGACAAAACTCCAAACAAAGGAAAAAGAGTACCCCGAATTGTAAACATTGTATTAAAAACGAAGAACAAAAATTTCAGCCAAGTTTTCTGTTGAATTAAATAATAAATAAGAAAAGTTAACAAAAATATATATTACAATTTACAAAATTTATATACAGTAAAACTCCTATTTAAGAATACTCTATATAAGAATAACCTTTACAATATTATAAAAAAAATTGTCCCAATTTGGGCCGATTATAAATAGGAATAACCTCTAAATTGTAATATGTTATAGACTTTTTAAGTTCAGTATTGAGAAACTATACCTCTATATAGTAATAATTATATATATATATATATATATATATATATATATATATATATATATATGAGACAATATTAATTTTAAAAGACTACATTTCATATAAAAGAACTACATTTTCCTATAAAAATTACATTTCCTATAAAGGACCACATTTTCCTATAAAAAACTACATTTTCCTAGTTTGAAAATCTAAATAATTTATGTTTTCTTTAATTTTTGTTATAAAATCTATATTTTTGTTAAAGTGGATATTTTTGGGTGTTCGAAAAATATTTTGTACCAATACCTCTATTTAGTAAATAGAGGTTTTACTGTATCTAGATTCTATATGTATCTTAAAAAAAATTACCTTCAAAGAAAGTTACTGGTCTAGCTGGTGGATGATTTATTTTCCAACTTTGTTGGAGAAAAGGAGAATCATCGAAAAAAAATTACTTGCGTTGCGTTATGAACTGAGAGGGTCGAAGAGTTTTTCCTTCTTTTTGTGGCTAAGAGACTATTTTGATTCTCCATATTTATTGATTTATTTTATATTATATTTTATAATTATTTTTTTATTTTTTTATACACATATATACATAATTTTTTAAAAAATTGGGCCCTCCTCAGCTTTGGGCCCTGGGCAGTCGCCCTGGTTGACCTGGCCCAGGGCCGGCTCTGATCACCAATGTGTGAACTTTCAATTTCAATCCTTTGCAAAAATAGTTCCTCTCTTTTAATTATTTACTCCCTCCGTCCCATGATAAAAGTCCTTATTACTATTTTGGATAGTCCCAGGTTAAATGTCCACTTTCCTTTAATAACCAAACTTTTACACATTTTTTCCTATTATACCCATTAAATATCTCATACTTTTCTTATTCTAATTCTCTCTCCATATTTAATAAGTATGGATAAATATGGAGAGAGAATATTTTGAATTGAATAGCTAGAAAGTCACTCTCTCACCTACATTGAAAATAATTAATGACATTATTATGGGCAATTTTATCATTTCATTCCTCTTCTTAATATGCGTGAAAAGTCCACTAGGACTTTTATCCTGGGACGGAGGGAGTATTTATTTATTTATCTCTCTCTCTCTCTCTCTCTCTCTCTCTATATATATATATATATATATTTGTGTATGGGTTCTCATTGTGTTAGTATTGTTAGTTGTCTCAAGACATTTCAATTAGAGAAATTGAAACAACATTTTTTGTGCGATTTTAGCATTAGTTCTTTCCTACATCTTAGTTGCATAAGAAGTTCGTTTCTGAGCTGCAATACATCTTATTAAAGTGTGCTTGGATATACACGGTGTTTGTTCATCTTTTATGATACTGAAGTTCAGACTGATCTTTTCACTCTCAATATTTCACATTCTTTCTGTTAATATTGTCTTAAAGCTGGCGTGAGGGAATTGTAAAAGAGAAAAACAAGAATGATGTAACTACATTAACAATCCATTTTCCAGGTATGTATGATCAATCGTATTGAGTAGCAGAGACAATATATTGTGTATTATTTACAGTTGCCACTTTCTATGGTGGTAAATATAATCTCTTATACAATTTATTTGCAGCTCTGGGAGACACATCAGTTGTAAGAGCATGGCATCTTCGGCCAACCCTCACTTGGCAGGATGGGGAGTGGATTGAATGGTCTGGTGCAAGGCAACGCTTCCCTTCTCAGGTCTTATGCTTTCATGATTATACACTTTGCAATTTTTTTATGGAAAAACGTAATTTGGTATATTACTTCTACTGAGTTCAAAACCTTTTTTCAGGGTGATGCACCACAAGAAAAGCGCGCAAAGCTGGGAAGTCCTGCTATAGAGGCCAAAGGGAAGGACAAGATACCAAGTGGAGTTGATCTTGTGCAATCAAGGAAACATGAAGAATCAAGACTACTACCTTTATCTGCCAGTGAAATAGAATTTAATGTTGGTATGAATACAAGACATGATAACAAACTTGATGCACAGAGAACAATGAGGACTGGTTTGCAGAAAGAAGGTTCAAGGGTCGTGTTTGGTGTTCCTAAACCTGGAAAGAAACGGAAATTCATGGATGTAAGCAAACATTTTGACTCTGACCAGAGCAGTAAGAATTTAAAAACAAGTGATTCAGTTAAATTTGCTAGGTATTTGATGCCTCAAGGATCAGGATCTCGTGGATGGAAAAATAGTACTAAAATTGATGTCAAGGAAAAGCAAGCTCCTGAAGACAGACCCAAAGTTATTAGGTCTGGGAAACGACCTAGTGTTTCTCAGGGAGCACTACCTCAGAAAGATAACTTGACCTCTGCTAAATCTGCTCCACATGATGTTTCCATGACAGATCAAATACCAGAGGATTCTATCGGTAATGAGGAGAACAATGCAGGTCAGCAGAACCTGTTGGAATTTGGATCTTTTTCCAATTCTCAGGATACATCAGAAGGCTCGACCTTAGTTTCTTCGCTAGGTCTTCCGCAAGTTGCTCCTAAGAAAGTTCTCTCATCAAATGCTAAATCTGAACGGCTGAATAAAGGAAAAGTTGCACCTGCTGGTGGAATGTTGCGTAAAAATGTTGAACTGCAGGACAAATCAATTCCTGAGGTTGTTGAGCCCCGTAGATCAAATCGTAAAATTCAGCCAACATCAAGGGTAAGTTTGTAACGTTTCATTCTTGCTTTTTAATCCTACCTTTTGTGCTCCTCTCTTGCAGTTGCCTTGATTCATTTTTGTATGTAAGCTTGAAAAACATATAGCTAATGTATCGAAGTGTTGAATTTGAATGCTTAGATATTCTGAATGCTGTACTTATTTTATATATATATATATATATATGCTACTATATTCCATCACATTTCACATGTCTAGTTCTAAGTGGGATGGCATGAGGTTTGAGCTGCAGACCTGTTCTATTGTGAGCTAGGGCTCAACTAAACTACCACACAACCTCACGTATTTGGTTTTATGTTTAACAGATGTTATTTTAATATTTTTGGCATATAATAATGAATCCAACAATTGGTACGTTGTATGGCTTACTGATTTTGTTCTCTGCAGCTATTAGAGGGGTTGCAGAGCTCGCTGATCATCTCAAAAATACCTTCTTTTCCACATGACAAAAGTCACAGAAGCCAGAACAGGAGTAATTTTAAAAGGTAAATTCAAGATCTCTTCAATTGTAGTGTCACGTGGTTGAAACTGTCTGTCTGGTGGAAACGCATGTATTGTAGAACTGACTGGCTGCTGGATTTTGTAACAGGGAACACTAACCATTGTTGAGAGGAGCTTTCAGATAGAAAAATGATCTGGTCCAACAATACTACTGGATGAAAGGCATTAATGTTTAGTATATATTTATAGGAGAAGTTAAATCTGGAATTTACTTCCTCTGCTTTAGCTGTAGAATCTAGGTCCTAGATGTTAATATTTATTTAGTTCCTTACAGAATTATGCTGTGATCTTTTAGATTCCGCGATAGGTTGTATATGGATAATGATTATGTTGGATTGGATCAATTTTCGGTCATATTTGTGTTTGTTGATGAGAGTATTTGGTGATGTATGGTATTTCCCTCTTCATGGGAATTAGATTCATGACTAGACGAGGGTCGTGGAAACTTGGTGGTGGAAACTGCTGCCTTCTCTCTCTTATTCAAAAGCAAGGAATTTTATCTTTTTCTATTGTATTTCCAAATTCTGTCTGCAGCTCCCATATATTGTCTATGGACATTTCAAATTTTGCCAGTGGAGACTGCTGCCTTTTATCTCTTATTCAAAAGCAGGGAATTTTATCTTTTTCTGTAGTTGCAACGTACAATTTTCAAATTTTGCCATATACAAATTTCGAATGGGATAAGGTCCAAAAATGTTCTTGACATTTTTTCCAATATCTACCGAGTACTTTATATTATTTTTTTTTTAAAAATACCTTCAACGTTACATATTTTGAGTCAGCCGTGCCCCTAGATTGAACGGCGTTGCCACATGTACTTACGTTGCTCATACGTGGCCTTTTGAGTCCATGTATGGAGGAGAAGAAGATTTAAACCACAATTCAATTGTTTCCCTACAAATCCCAACTCAATTAATAATACTAGAATTCACCAGTCAACTAATTAACCCATCATAAAATGGACGATCAATCACCACGACCACCATCAACCACTGAATACGCCACTGAGTCACCGCCGAAAATGGACATCCTTCCTCAACCCGAACAACAACAAACCCTACATGTCGACGATCCACTCAACAATCCATTCGGCTCGCTCAACGATCTCTGCTTCGAACTCTCATCTCTCCAAGACCTTGCTTCTCGCGGATCCTGGCGCTCCATCCTCGACAAAGTCGATCGTGCCCGCTCCCTCTCTCGCCTCTCAAAACCCCACGAGCACCTCACTTACCTCTCCTACAACGTCCTCGCTCTCACCAAGCTCCGCCTCTTCTCCGACGCCGTCGCCGAGCTCGATTCCCTAGACTACTCCCTCGATAGCCCCAATTACCAATATCAAACCTACCCGAATCACTACCCGAACTGATCCGGATCCATGGTCCCCTTCATACTCCGTTTCCTCCACGCCGAGCTCCCCTCGAAACTTAACAATCGCCAAGAAACCCTAGATCGCCTCTATACTCTCCTTCATTTCGTCCGTACAAAGTTGAGCGACGAAAAATCAAATGCATCGCGTGCTTTGTGGAGGAAACGCGAAGGTTTTACCATCAATTCAATAATTAGTCATCATTTAAGTCATAAGCAATTTGGAGTTTGTTTGGATTTGATTACGGATTTGGTTAATAAGAGTGAAGATTCAAACTTGGATGAAAAGGTTGCATTGTTATCAAAATTAGGTTATATTCAGATGCAATATGGGGATCTGGAAGGGGCGAAGGCCCTTTGTTTGATGTACCTTAGGGATTTGTCGCATTCGATTAAGGTGTTGGAGAATGCATTGGAGAGGATTTCGACCATGGCTTTGAATGAAACTCTTGTGGTGAATTTTGAGCGTTGCCACATGGACTAACGTTGTGGTGAATTTTGAGTCCAAGTCAGCAAAATAAGATCACATATGAGCAACGTTAGTCCATGTGGCAACGCCGTTCGATTCAGGGGCACGGCTGATCCGAAATATGTAGCATTGAAGGTATTTTTGGAAGAAAAAAAAAATATAGAGTGCTCGGTAGACATTGAGAAAAATGTCAGAGGCATTTTTAGACTTTATCCCAATTTTGAATCAAGGTAGTTGTGAATTTGAAATTTTGATTTGTCTTAAATAATCCGAGAAGGATTAATGTAAATCAATGGGGGCATGGACGATGTTCAGTTTTCCAATATTTCAAATCTTGCCTTCAAATTGGAAGTGAAATGTCTGGCTTCTGCTTTCCTAGGTCACAAAAAAGTAATGATGATTGTTTTGTCGGGAAACTGGAACTATCATGTAATTCCACTAAACTAATACATTAAAAAGCTTGCAATTTTGCCATTACATTAAAAAGCGTCTCCCAAATGCCATTATAATATGGAACAATATTTCACCTTACAAAAAAGCAGCACACTTTTACAAAACCTACTCACCTTGTACCTTACCAAATTACATATGAACAATTGCATCTTATTAGAAATTACAGTCTACCTATACATTTCTAGTTCATCATTTGATTAATAACATAGATATTAGATGGAAGCCAGATGCTAACTCTCTGGGCAGTGGCTCACCCTGCAATGCCATGCTGGATAAAAAAATTGCATGATAAGAACTGGTGACAATGACAGAGATGCAGCTATCTGACGGATCTAATAATCAATTTCACGGTGGAAAAATGTTTTCTGGGTTCTTCTCCCACCTAGTCAGTCAAAAAGTCGTCGTCATCAGCTTCTTCGGTTAAAGACACCTGCATTTTTAATGTGCTCGTATTATTTAGTCTCTGATTTTGAGCACTTCGATAATCTCCATTGTCTTCATATTCAGCTCGGGTCTCTGGGACAATGGGAACTTTGCTTGATAGCCGATCTCTATTATAGTTACTTTTAAAGCGAGAGTACTTGAACGGTTTCTTGCAGATGCAAGAAGATGGATACTCATGAAACTCTCCCCGTCCTGGTCTCATCTCTTCTGGTTCTCCCATGAATCCTCGTTGGCATGACTTTACCTTTCTTGCAAATGTATCCCAGTCCATCTGACCACGTGCCATAAATATAGCACTTAGTCTTTTTGCATTTGGTCTGATTGTTCTTTTATGCCCCATGTACCTCCTTTGACCCATGAAAAGAAGAGAATAAGTATATAGTCTAGTAAAAATGACACCCTAAGATCTCAAACAACAAATAAGTGGCAGCAATATTGATAGTACGATTACGCAAAACAGCACGGACTAAGTTTGAGGGAATGCTCTTATAACCAAATTCAAAGAAACATTCACATACAAGATGAGATCAATTCTGCTATGTGGTCCTTGAGATGGATAAATAAAAACATACTATAGTTTATTCACATACAAATTATACTAAAACGTCTAGACAAGCTGCTTCTCCTAATGGAGGGGAGGAACTCTGCAAGTATGCTATGTTTTTGACCAAATAAGCACTACATTCTACTTAAGTTATAATAGTTTTATAAGTTGTAACTACAAGCTACCTTTTCAGTAGATTCTTGCCATTGAAAATATATTTCTATAACATGATTGTTCCACTAATGTCTTAGGGGTGTTTGTTTAGAGCTGAATGGTTAAATCGGTCAGTTATTCAGTGCGTTCGTTTTGAATAAAAATTGTCTGAATAGCTAAATCAGTCAGATTTTTTAGTTGAATGGCCAAGTGTAATTTGTTTGGTTGAATGACTCCTAAATGAAGTATTTTGTATTTTTATTTTTTTTACAATATATTAACTATTATATTAAGTAATATTAAATAAATTTACAACAATTTTGAATTTTTTTCAAAGGGGTAAAATAATAAAAATATGTTATTCAGATATTTCAGACATGTCAATTATCAAACAACTTTTTTCATTCAATATTCTGCTTCAGATTACTTAAACATTTAGAGCTATTTCATTCAGTTTTATAAAACACCCCCTTAGTTGGCCTATAAGCATTTTATTCACATTTTCACATCCTGCTTATCTAGTGGGTTTTTTTGTTGTTTTTGCGGAAAATTTCTTATCTAGTGGTCAAGACTAAAAAGAGATGATGGATAGATTGAAGCTTGTACCACGAACTCTGTACAGACACCGAGAGAAGTACTTTAGGTACCTTTTGAGGAACTTATGACAGAAGGCGTATGCTATACCTTGGAAGACATTTAATGAAACAAAGGAAAATCGGGGATATTTCAGGTAAAGTCCTCTAATTACAAATAAGCCTTGTTGAAATGGTTCAAGGGCGGTCATCCATAGTATGAATTCATACTGTTTAAATTACCTAATGAATATAAGTAAATTATAAGTTTTAAATAACCACCATGATTATGGTAACATAAAATATGGAACATCTACATCTAAAATAAGATTGACATGTTTGGTGTTGAAAAACTCTAAATGATGCTTGGCTAGGGACTATAGTTCCCAAGAGTTTTAGGAGTCACTGGGCTATGGTAGCTCACTGTTTGAGATGGCTTTTATGGAGGGAGAAGAACTATAGATATTTTGAAGAGAAGGCTCCATTGTTCATAATGGTTCTCTGTTCTTGAGCCTCCTATTTGCCAGCATGAATCCTTTACAGGTTTGTTGGAGTCCTTTGTTGATTTTGGGTCAGAGTTTGACGTGGTTGCTTGAGATGTTTCTTAGGTGAATGTTGTTAGGCCCTGTTTGTATGGGCCGTCAGGCTTTCATTCTTTTGTATACTCCACAAGTACTTGGGCAGCATCCCCTTTTAATGCTTTTACTAGGGCTATTAATATACTCTCCTTACTAAATATAAATTAAATTTTTTTTTAAAATAATTATAAAAAGTAAAATAAATAAAAAGTAAACTCTAATGTATGAACTCGTAAAGGGCCATATCTAAGGATTTATGGGAATGGTCATCAACCAATCGAGACATTTTGAAGTAGCTAAAATAAGCATAGTAATCATAGGGAGGTGTCATTTCCACAAGTAAAAATTGATATTTCCAAAAGGTATTTCACATTAGAGTTCACGTGAGGAAAATCATGTTAAATAAATCACGTATATTTCTGTTAATATCAATTCCCAATTCATTTAGAGATGGCAGTTCTACAACTTATTTAAGCTTTGGTTGTTGCAGTTGAAGGCTATTTGGCCTTAGTTGTTTTTAAATTTATGCTTAGTGATTTTTGTCATATGTAATCTGGCATCTTAGACCCTGATACAGTTAGGACGATTACTACCATTGTAATGATTAGGCAATGCCCATTATCCATTGTAATATGTTCCGCTTATTATACACACAAAATTTAGAAAAAAAATATTGGACTCTAATCCTACTCCTGGGTGCCTTCTATAACAGTTTGAAACCAGGGTTATGCAATTAGTTTCCTAGTGGCATGTATGTTCTACTGGTTATTATTAACTCATAGTCCTCCCGTTAAACAAAAAGAGTCACATTTGTCTTTTATTTTTTTTGTTCCGCAAAAATGAATCCCATTTTTATGGTAAAACAAAAATGATACAATGTCCTAAAATTTAACATCACAATTTCATTTCATGCCATCCCTATTAAACTAAGCACTCAATAAATTTAGGGATAATTGGGGAAAAAATATCTCAAAACAATTTGCAAGTTTCACAAATGGGACTCTTTTTGTGGAATGCACGGAGTAAGTCTTAAGTTGCTTTATTAAGTACAACTGTGAACCATAGCAGTGTGTGCATGGCGTAACATTAGCAGATTTTCAGTATAGCAGTCCAACGGAGATTGAATCCGTACCTTTGACCAGCGAGAATCTTTGCCATGTTTCCATTATTGTTTGTGATAAAGACATCACTCTCATCACAAACAATGTAGTCAATGGCAGCAAGACGAGAAGAAAAGGCTAAAAAGGGTTGCAGCTGGTCCCCAACAAGTATCTCCTTTGTGTAGAAGTTTGGGAAGAGCTCTCGGAGAGGTCGAAGAGTCTCTTCTCCACCATATATCTCACCAGATGCAACATAGAGGAATGTATCATTTTTAAAACCCAGTGCCCGAAGCATCAAACCCACTTCATGAGGTGTAAGTGGGCATTTCCCTCGCTTTCGCTCCTCGTCAGGGGTGGTCTCCTGTGCAAGATGAGGATACAAGTAATGAAATTGTTTGGGTTGGCAGAACAGGTTACAACAGAATTTCAAATGGCCCCCTTCAAGATGCAACTGATCATGCATAACGGTGGCAAAGTTCTTATATTTACACATCCCAAAGCAACTGTACATATTGTATGTTATAGCATGTTCAGTTTCAAGAAGTAAACAGCACAACACACATCCACAGTATTTGAGTTATTAAACCGTAAATAAGTCATGGAGGTTCGTAATCTCACAGGTAATGTTACCCATCGTTTTCTTATTTCACCAAGCTCATATCTTTCTTTATCACCCCCACCATAGTAACAACCAGAGAAAGCTAGCATATCAGGTTCAAACCTGTCATATAAATAGATCAACAAACAAAATGTAATTAGGCAATCCAGTCTAAATTCATTATTCTGAAGTTTTATGAATTACAATATGCATACAAAGGGATTGTGAATGGGCATTTGACCAGGAAATCGCCCAACAACAAAAAAATGCAACTAGGTCAATAATGGTACTGACTATGAAGAAATGGAAGCATGTATGATGAGTAAATCAGACCAAAGTTTAGGCTCATGTTTTAAGTTATGCTTATCAGATCAAGATAATAAACATCCGACATAATATTGAAGATAGTATACTTTCATTTTCAATACTTCACGATTCAAAAGTTAGTAACTCTGTTTGGTAGGTTTTTGATTTTTCACAATATAACACGTGTTTCAATGGAAATCTTAGTGTTCAGTGTCTTCAAGAAGAAGTTATGTTAAGGCAAGGGATGAAACATTTTATATACAAACTATATAGGAGTCCTAAGTTTTATGTGATTGTATGTATGAAAAATTTGTATCAAATCTCAAGAGCAAGTAGAAATTGTTTAGGCTTAGTTGATATCATCTACCACTAGTGATTTGGTTCTTTAAGTTAATAACTGCCAAATTTAGAAGTACATAATTCCATTCCTCAATCCATGTTTTTATGAGTGTTTAAACATGCCCAATTCCCCTATCACCTACCAGAATGATCAGCTTTGAGGTAATCTATTCATATTGCATTCAAAGTTTTCAATATTTCATTCTTATAAAAATAAGAAAGATTATTCCATTCTGAGAAGTAGTTGCCTGCATACACTCTAATTACATGTGGTGTAACAATTAGGATTTTAAAATTGTTCCGGAAATTCATAAAATAAAAATCTGATCATCAATGCACCACTCATAGGACGTGGCCTCTCTGATATTGAAGAAAGGCCTATGATAAACACATAATTCATACATTTTATTACCATACACATAATTCATACATTTTATTATCCCTAATTTTGTCCTTTTAATAATATTAGTTTATTTAATTAATATGTTTTACTCCCTCCGTCCCGTATTAAACGTCCTAGTTTTCTTTTTAGGATGTTCCACAATAAATGTCTTATTTCTATATTAGTAAATATTTTTATCTTATTTTTTCACTTATACCCTCGTAATCGTTTTAGTCAACTTTTGTTGCAAACTTAAGAAATAATAAAACATTTATATTGGGAAGTGATGTATTGTTATACACTTTCTCTCTCATGTTATTAATTAGCATGCCAAAACTAATTAGGACGTTTAATATGGGACAGATGAAGTTTTGTTTTGTAGGATTTAATATTTTGTTGTAATAAAGTTAAAATCTTGGTGATCAAATGATATTTAATGCTCTTATTCATACAAGGAAATATCCAAGAAAAATTCTACAACAGAAGGAAAGAGGTGGAACAATTTTGGTGTGCAAGTCAAATCCATCAAGAGAAAGGAAAGTCTATCTAGAAAATCTCCTTGAGAAGACAGAAGTTAATTGTCACTAGGAAGTTGAAACTTACATGGAAAGAGACTGTTGAGAGATTACCATGCAGAGGTTGAAACCAAGAAGGAAAGAAGAGGATAAAAGTAAACAAAAGAGACCAAGTTCAATGAATCTAAATTATGACACAAATTTATTTCTCCTATAAATGGATCTCTTGTTTTATTAGAGAGAAGTATTTCTGTATTAGTTTAGGTTGGAAGTAGGAGTATATTAAATTAATTCTTCATTGTACGTTGGTTGGATGATCCTTAATTAAATGGAGTTTTCTTATTTATTTTTAATTTTCTTCTCTTTCTTTTTATTTTAGTTAGTTTATTTATTTTCATATCTAGTTAATTTTTTATATCTAGGATGAAGATGAAATTAAATAATTGTTCATGATAATATTTTTTATCTCTTCTATTATTTATGCTTTTATGTTTAATTGATTTCGACTTTATGTTTCGTTATTGAAATACCTTCGTTTTATAGTTCTTATGTATTTTAAATTAATTAAGAGATTTTGATAGATTATTAATAAGATATGAGCTTTTCATAATTCATACTTACTCGAAAAAGTTTTGATGGATTCTAGTTAATTCTTAAATTTTTATAGCTTGCCCACGTTAATTGTAAAATTAATAGAAGAGATTGAATTATATATTATGTTTATTGTTTAATGGATTCGAATTCCTAAATTGCTTTCTTATTATTAGTTAGTTTAATTATAGTTAATCAATTCTCAATCTTTATTTCTAATTCGCCTAAAATAAATTTTAGGGTCTCTGTGGTTTGACCTGCACTTGCCAAATTTATAATAGACGTTGTGTACTTGCAGTACATAATTTTAACTCATCAGCCTATAATCTATAAGAAACTACTTAAAAAACATCAGTATAATTTCAATACTGAACAAGAAATGAACCTTAAGTGAACTGCAATGAAGCGTTTTGCCATCTTCTGCATTCTCATCACAACCTTCTGACCAATACTCCTTATAGGTTTTGTAAATCTTAAAGCATGATAATTGACCCGACAACGCATCTTCTGCAGCTCTTCTTCAAGTTCGTTAGCAAGCCTATAGTCAAACTTAGTCAACTGAACAACCTGCAAAAGATTTGAAATGCATCAATCAAAGGAAAAAAATCAAATAAAAATAAATAACTGGCAAATCAGCTCCGCCTTATATCCCAAACTAGTTGAGGTGAGCTGAATAAAGAACTGACGAATATATTTAAATTCCAGAATGACAACCAAGGGATTCAGACGACAGATAGGGAATTATTAATTATAGATGTCAATTTACAGATTTACTGAACCAGGTGGATCAGGCATGAGGCACATTTTCTTAAGTTTACATTTTTGAAGATTTTCAGAGTCAAGTAAAGGAATAGTAGTATAGTACACAAAAAGTTAATATGGTGCAGTATATTATACAATGAATATCTTAAATGAAATAGAGTGACAAAGCCTTCTTACACGTCTCCTCAATAGTATAGGCAACACTTCATCCAGATAATAGTCGGGTTCAGATTTCCTTGGAACGCGCATAGTATATGGGGGCTTTTCCATTGATCTCATGACTTTATCTGGGACTCTTTTGACAATGGTGACGTCCTTGGAAAGGGAAGAGATGAACCAATCAACATCAAAAATGTTGAGGAAGTCGCTGCGTGTTATGCAAGAGTTTCAATAAGGAAATGATGAAAAATCGTTTCTCATTATCAAAAAACAAACAAAACAAAAACTGAAAATTTTATGCGTTATATCGATTTGTTGAAAATAACTGTTAAAACATTATAACATTGTTGGCCACATTCTCTAACCGTTAAACATTTAGACATAACTTGACATGGTATCAGTTGGTTATGGGTCAAAGACCTCCCCCCTTATGTTATTTGTAGAATTAGATTCTATTTGGTTTGTGCATTACAAGTTATGATGCACCTTGGTTCCTTCTCTCCACATGCAAGAGAGGGTTACATGTGAAGGGTAGTGTCACATACTTACACCATGTTATCAATTGATTGTGCATTCTTAAATGGCTATTAAGCTTTTAGGGCAATTGGCACTTGACAATAACCTACATAATTTATTGCAACTAAATTAATGAGATGTCAATTTACCTATTATCCTTCCAGAATGAATTATGATCCAACTCAGGTACAACCAGAGTAGCATTCAGAATCCGCGCGACAACTACAGCATCAGTAATCTGAATGCAAAAAAATGAATTACAAATTTAAACTGTTGAGATACAGAAGTCAATTGCTATATTCCATTCTTACGCGTACATAGAGAAGTAAAGACGATGTAAAAAAATATATGTTAGTGCAGTTATCTAAATGCATATGTAGCAAATAGCAAGAAACGTTTCGCATACTCCTGTTCTTTGTTGGTTTAGCCCTCCGCTTGCCGCGATAAGTAAATAACCATTAGACAATCTCTCACGTACAGCACCTACAAATTATCACCATTAGGGTTAGACAAATTTGAAAATCTTGAAGAAAACAATAAGGGAGAAGTGGAAATATAAACACAAGGAAAAGCCTAAAGGTCAGTAGTTTTAGATACCAAGTAAAAGTCTTTGAATGAAATTAGAGGAAGGGATAAAGCCAACTTACGAGCAAAATGAGGGCCTCTTTCGCTGCATCCGTAGTAGAACTTTGAAAACCCAGATTTCCAGATATCCACCGGAGCACGAGCCCCATCCTAAAAGTTAAGTATTTTATGAAATGCCATCATGTGACGAGAAAAAAGGAACTGAAGTTTTCACATCAATCAATACCGCATACAGGAACACGTATAGTAGCAGATGGCGATGAACATGCAAATGCACATAAGGACCTAGTAGTGTAGATGTTCATGTATACCTCTACCAGAAATAGAACACAAGCAAGTGGGGTTTAATAATGAAAACGCAACCGTACAAAATCCATAATGGAACAAACATTTACATAAATCATATATTAGCCGAATGAGCAACCAACAGATATTATATATACTGGAAGAGGCCATCACCCGGATCATATAACATGAATTACTCCAATTATGATTTCTCACCTAATAGGCTAAGATTCTATGAAGCTGAATATGAATGCCATAGAATACATTATACAGGAATAATTTTGTTAAAAATAAAAGTAGAATACAAGGAATAACTAGTAATCATTTTCAAGTTTTAAGCAATCACCATATTAGTGCAAACACCTTTCCAAAATCCGAATGGTGTAATTTTCCATGTTCAAATTTACATTTACAATCTCCACAAGACTACAACAAAAATATGTTTATATAGCTGTCCTTGAATTTTCATTGGAAACAATAATTTATTTGATTACAAATGAAATGTCCTTAAATTTTATTGGAAACAATTCAACGACATTCTTAAGCATCATTTTTGAGATGTGATGTTATCATTACCATATGTCACCAATTATTAACCTAATTATAACCTATTAATCATTTGAAAACAATGAACACGGTTATATACAAATATTTATTTAAAAAAATACCACATAGGCTCCCCCGCTGCTGTGTAGATCCGTCTAAAGATTTTTAGACATGGTAATGACTACATCCAGTCACATCAAAATAAGAATCTCATAGGGGTGCTTTCCAACATAACATGATGAGAGGGATTAAGGAAATTCTTATATGGATATAAATGTTTAGAGAACGATAATCTCTTTTCAGAAAAGTGTTGACCAAAATTGATTGAGATAAACTATGTCTCTTTTGTCACGATTCTGCTATATTACATATTTACATCCTAAGTAGGGGGGATGCATTTGGTAAGCAAAGTGGGAAATTGCTACCTTGATTTTAGGAGGATAAAAAAAATTAAAACTATTAAAATATTGTTATTTTATAACGTGTAAAAAAATATAACTTTGCCCGCCATAATTTTGAAGAAAAAAAGACGCTAACTTTATGCTTACCCACCTTGAAGAAAATTCTGACTCTGCTACTGAGATCTTATGGAGTTGTGGAGGTACTAGAAAACAAATATAGCCAATCATACTTTCATTCTTTCCAGCAGAAAACAGATCATCCCATGATGTCACACTAAATTAGTAAATTACTCCAAGTTCACAAGGTATTGTTCATATTTTACTATTTTAGGTATTGTAGTTTGTGATTTTCATACATGAACATGATAGAAGGATTCTTAGAAATATCTATGAGTAATGAGTGGCAGATACCTTATATTCAGAACTTATGATTTTCTGCATTTAAAACCCTCCTTTCAACAATGTGAAATTGCGCATTTGCAGTACCATCATAGAGAGGACGGGTGTTGAGAATTTAAATGTACCATATGTCTATATCTAACAATTGAGCCTTACAATCCTAAATATAAACTTGTGAGTTACTATGCCAATAAGTTTTTGAGTGAAATGCTTCAACAAGGGAAATGTAGCTCCTAAAAGTTGAAGAGCTCACAATGTTAAAGACTATGGAACTGGTGTTGCAGTGTTCCAAAGCCAGAGAAAGTGATACTTAAAAATTCCAAGCACAGCCTCCCAGATCGAAGTAATCCAAATTACTGTGCAACTAAGGAGTCACACGAATAGACAAGAAGTGAATTGTAATATTGCATTGACTGAAACCATTGATCCAATCATCTAGCAGTCACCGATGTGAGCATTGATTGTCTCATAAAATAGAGCGTAATCAAAATATACGACGAAAAAGTCTTGAGAACCCAGTAAGACAACTTTATTTTGGTCCCCTCATTTCATCAACACAAACATCCTTTTCCAAAATGTTTCCCCTATCTTTCCCTATGGAGAGACAGAAAGATAGAGGTGTTTAAAAATAATAATTTAAGCTGAAGGTCATCCCTGATCCCAAGTTATCCGAGTTACAGCAATAAACCACACCTAATTTCAATACTAGTTTAAATAATAGATATCATAATATAATTTTCTACAAACAATGACATTTACTTTATATCAGATCCTAACAAAACAAACAAAAATGGTCAAAACAAAGACAAGAACTACTGAAACAATAGAACTTTGCAGAAACGTTGTCATTCTAATTCTAATTAAAACAGAGAAAAAGAAGAAGAAAAATTCAAAAATAGGCAACACTCATCTTTCCAACATTATAATTCAGATGAGGTAGTGATTACCAGCTTATAGTACCAGCTCCGCTTAACTAGTCTTTGGGAGTACCACTCAAGATCAGAAGTCACGTGTCCAGTAAACAAGGAAATTAAACCCAAAGCAAAGAGCATCAGTCCACAAACCAATGACCACCGGATCGGCCGGCGTTGAGCCGGCGCTGGAGAAGACCAACTCCAGCAAAAATGGTGCTTGTTGTTTAGAGGATGCACCAAAGCCAGGTTATGATTTGCACAAACCAAAATCCCTCCACTAAATCTCCAACCTTTGGCCACACCCATTGCAAAGCCACTCACAGTCAAAAAAAATTCTCACTAATCTCATATTCCACCTAAAAACCCTTTCTTTTCTCTCTCAAATGCAGCTGAGTCAGATGTAGATATAAATGTGAATGTGAAGAATACAATTAAAAACCTAATTGAGATTCAATTAGGGTTTATATTAGGATCAGTAGTACAGGATTTGTAAAATGTTGGGATGCCGTAGGGGTAGGAGAGAGCTGTTTTAGGAGAGAAGAAATTCGGCAAAACTAATGATTTTACCGTCAAAGTTTGGACGTTTTACTAAATACTCGATTAATTTTTAATTTTTTAAATTAAGTCTTTAAATTAATTTTTATTTTTAAATTGGGTCATTACGTTAAAAAAAGTTAATAAATATTAATTTTGTATCTACGCCACAACAATGATGTAGCAAAAAAAAAATATTAACATGTGACAAAAAAAAAATCAAAAACAAATTTTAAAAATAAAAAAATTAACATTTTAAAGTTTTAAAAATAACAAAAACATAATAAAATAAAACAAAAAAATACAGATTTTAAAAAAAACAGATTTTTTTTTAAAAGCAGATTTTAAAAAAACAGATTTTTTTTTAAAAAACAATTTTTTAAAAACAATTTTAAAAAAAACAGATTTTTTTTAAAAACAGATTTTTTGAAAATAGATTTTAAAAAAACAGATTTTTAAAAAACAGTTTTAAAAAAAAACAGTTTTTTTTAAAAAATATTTTTTAAAACAGTTTTTTAAAATAAAAAACAGATTTTTCTTTAAAAACACATATTTTCTTAAAAACAACTTTTTAAAAACAGATTTTTAAAAAAACAGTTTTTTAAAAAATCTGTTTTTAAAAAAAAATCTGTATTTTTTGTTTTATTTTATTATGTTTTTGTTATTTTTAAAACTTTAAAATGTTAAATTTTTATTTTTAAAATCTGCTTTTTGATTTTTTTTACATAAGCAATATTTTTATTTTTTGCCACGTCGTATACATCGTAGACAAAAAAATAACATCCGTCAATTTTTTTTAACTAAATGACCCAATTTGAAAATAAAATTAGTTCAAAAACTTAATTTGAAAAATTAAAAGTTCAATCGTATTCATAAAAACGCGTGTCGACTTCAAGGCCAAATCATTAGTTTTCTTAGAACAAATTTTCTTTTTTTTACTAGTTCGTAATTTATTTTAGGAATCGAGTAAAATTGATATTTTCATAAAATTTCATTCACATAAATATGGATATCGTTTTTGTAAGACCCCAAATTATTAATAAATAAAATTTATTTTCCTCTATTTATTATTTTAAAATAGTAAGGGTTGATTTGATTAATGTGGATAGTTATGGGTAAAATATTAAATATTTGAATAAGCAAGTGGTTATAAAATATTCATTATCGTTTAGGGAATATTCATTTGGTCGCGTGGAATATTAAATGCTGACTTGATCTTTTGTGGGCCCATAACTGAGCGATTGGATGAAGAAAACGACAAATATAAGTTGTTTATAAATAACTAAAGCATAGTTATTACAGATTATCTTCGTTAGAATACCCGTTGGTTAAAACACACTAATACTGCGTTGTTGAACAAGAAGATACTCAGATTGGTATTGCAATTATTGATTCTTACGTAAAAAAGCCTTATTCAATAATTATTACGATAATTACTATTGATTCGTAATTTTATTTTATTGATTCAATAATTGTTGCATTGATATTTTATATTCTTGTTGTTTCAATAAATTGTCATTACGATATTTTCCATTATCTGAGACAATAATTTATATTATTTGAATAATATTATTGGATAACATTATTAGCGATGTGTAAGACCCTCAAATTTTTAAATAAAAAGGAATTTCCTTTATTTATTATTTTGAAATAGTAAGGGTTGATTTGATTAATGTGGATAGTTAAGGGTTAAATACGCAAATATTTCAAAATAAGCAAAGGGTTATAAAATATTCATTTTTATCGAAATATTCGTTTGGTCGTGGAATATTCAGACTCTTGTCGGGAATATTAAATGCGGCGCAGCTTGACCATGTAATGGCCCATAACGGAAAGCGATTGGATGAAGAAAACGACAAATATAAGTTGGTTAAAAATAACTACAGTAGTTATTCACAGTTAAGATCATTGGAATACCCTTTGGTTAAAATACAAGAATACGTCTGGCGTGGTTGCCTGATGGCACCGGTATTACAAGATATTGTTGAATTATTGATTAAATGCGTAAGATGGCACTACTCAATAATTTTCACGATGAATTCTTATCGCTCAATATTTTATTTTATTGATTCAATAATTCTTTGCGTTGATATTTTATATTATTGTTGTTCAATAATTGTCATTTGCACGATTTCCCATTATCGGATCAATAATTCATATTATTTGAATAATATTATTAGATAACATTATTGGCAATGTCTGAAAGTTACATACAGGAGATGTTTGGTCACCTAATCATTTGCGCAGCGAAGGAGAGATCCTTATTGGAAAGCCCCTCTTTCTGAGGCTACCGGCATTGTTGTAATAATTGTGATTACGTAATATTATTTGTGAATAATTAATTATTGATTCATATGATAAAGAAATATTTATTTTATGTGGATATAAATGATGGATTTATTTATGTGGTTATAAATGAAGAAATTATGTTGAGGTGTTTTATCGGTATTTTATCTGGATTGGAGGTATTAAAAATTAAATCGGGGTTTTGAGATATATATTGCGGGGTTATAATTTTTAATCCGAATAGTTGGATTGTGGTAATTTTTGGGTATGTTATACATACATAAGTTGAGTATATGTCCACAAATTTTGAACCGCTAAAAATTCACGAATGATTTGTTATGAATTTTAAGAGGTGTCGATTCTAAATTAGGGGTTATAATTGATTTTGGTGGAAAATTCTAGAATTGAGTGGGCCCCACTTGTGGTTGGTGAAGAAATGTGCTGAATTTTATTTCAAATGTGGTGGGTGGGAATAGTAGCGAGTAAAGCCATCGTGTTGCAGTTTAAGTCCGCTTGACGTCTTAACATTTTCCTATAAATAGAGGCTAAGTTAGAATTGAAAATCACACCGTAAACAAGTTTTCTCTCTTCTCTCTATATTATCGAGTGTATTTTGTGAGTATTTTGAGTATACTTTGAATATTGTTAGACGGTGCAAGTTCCTTCAAAGACTTATATCCGGTTTTTTACTAAGATCTTGTCTTTTCGAGGTAAGGGATGTTATTTTCTTCTCAAATGATATTAATTCTTCAATATCATTATCTTTGAAATATTGGTTGGTACTTTTTATCAAATTTGGAACTTTTTCATGTCGGGTTACTATTCATGAGTTACTATTCACGAGTTACTATTCATGAGTTACTTATTCACGAGTTACTTATTCACGAGTACTATTCATGAAGCGTGAAGATGTTTTTTGTGGAATTTATATCTTTTGGTGTCGAGATTACTATTCACGATACGGCCTATTCACGATATCTGACCTTATTCACGAAATCTGGCAGACTATTCAATCAAAAATGAAAAATTTTCTTTTAAATCCAAAATATCTATTTTGGATACTAAACTTTTGATCAGTATCCATGTTTTGATCATTCTTGAATTTTACACCACTATGATTATTTTTGAGGTATTGTTGGACATGGATAAAACAAAAGTACGAATCCTTAATCCTTAATTCTTGTCATTTTGTTTCAATTTGGATTCGTTTTTAAAAATATTTTCATCATCCTCGGTCTTAAATGATGATATTATTGAATATCTTTGGCACGTAGTGCAAAGATGAAGCGGTGTTTAAATGAACATGACCGATCGATGAATATCTTTGGCCTCAGTAGTGCAAAGATGAACAGTGTTTAAATGAACATGACCGATGATGAATATCTTTGGCTGTAGTGCAAAGATGAGCGGTGTTTAAATGAACATACGACCGATGATGAATATCTTTGGCTGTAGTGCAAAGATGAACAGTGTTTAAATGAATACGACCGATCGATGAATATCTTTGGCTTTTAGTGCAAAGATGAGCAGTGTTTAAATGAACACGACCGATCGATGAATATCTTTGGCCTTTAGTGCAAAGATGAACAGTGTTTAAATGAACATGACCGATTGATGAATATCTTTGGCTGTAGTGCAAAGATGAATATTTAATTTGAGATGAATATTGATTGATGTTACTGAGGATAAAATATTGATGATGGATCGTTAAATTCATAGATTATAGTAGATTTCATTCTCTATAAACTCTTTTATGAATTATTATTTCATTGCGAATATTGATCTCAAACTTGTTGTCTATTATCAGATTCTATCGATTTTTCCTGTTGGAGACTAACGATAATTTGTTGTATATTATCTTAGTCATAACATTCTTCTTCGGGCTAGTTGAGCTCACCCTTTTCCTTGTTGTTCCATTTTTCTTCTTGAGGCGAGAATGTAGCGAGAACTAGTGGGTATGGAATGAAGGTTCTAGAGAGTTGTTTAGTAATCCTCACCATTATTGTAAAATAATGTATCAATAAATGTGATGAGAATTTATTTGAGTATAAATATTGTCTGTAAGATAATATTTGTATTTAAACTCACAGCTTTTATTGTTGTGATACTAAAGTTGTAGTTGTTTCATGCACCATGTATTTGGCGACTCGAATGGGTTGGATGGAATGGACCTATTTTGGGGTCAGTCATACTTGGTATATCGAGCTTAGGGATATGATCTCCTGGCGGAGATCGGGAATAGAACTAGGAGGGAGAGACGAGTAAATCCTTCGCTAGTGTGTCCTACCTAAGCTTATTGTTGGTTGGTCATAATATAGGGTATTATGTGATTTGTTAATTTATTTAATTAACCCTTGTTTTATGATGATAATTGAGAATGTCGATGAGAATATTAATAGTGGTGTAAATGAGACCGTGGAGATGCTCATGCTTAACAACGAGGAGAACGTGCAACAGTCGGGCAATGTACCTCCGTGAATAACACCAACGAAAGCGTATGATGAACGAGGGATGTTTAGAAGCTTTTTGCGCTTCATGCAAAATCGATTTGGAGACTCGTTGTAAGACCCAAATTTTATGAAATAAAAGTATTCAATTTTTCTATTCAAGAAATGGTTAAATTGATAAAAGTTAAAGTTAAAGGTGATATATGAATTTTTTCAAAATACACAAGTGGTTATAAAATATTCATTGTTGTTTGAAATATTCGTTTGGTCGTGGAATATTCTTTCCGCGCCGGGAATATTCGTATGCGACGGTAGCGCTCATTTATGGGCCCCATAATGTAATAAAATCATTTGGATGGAGAAAACGACAAATTTGAGTTTTTATAAATAACGGCGTAATCAAGTACTGATTAACACTTGTTGGAATACCCTTGGTAAAGTAAAAAAAGTAATACGCTGCGTTGTTGCACAAGAAGAATACACTGTATTACGACAATTATTTTTTCAATTATTGATTCTTACGTGAGAAGGCACTACTCAATAATTGTTACGATAATTACTTGTCAATATTTTATTTTATTGATTCAATAATTCTTTGTGTTGATATTTTATTATTGTTGTTCAATAATTATCACCGTCTGATATTTTCCATTATCAGATCAATAATTCATATTACTTGAATAATATTATTAGATAGCATTATTGGCAATGTCTAGAAAGTTCTGGCAAGGAGAGGTTTGGTCACCTAATTGCGCTTGCGCAAGAAGGAGAAATTCTTATTGAAAAGCCCCTCTTTCCTGGAACTACCTGGTTGTCATAAATGTGATTCTGTAATATTATTTGTGAATAATTAATTATTGATTCATATGATAAGAAAATATTTATTTGATGTGGATATAAATGATGGATTTATTTATGTGGTTATAAGTGAAGGAATTAATGATGAGGTATTTTATCAAGATTTGTCGAAATGGAGAACAAAATATGGGATTTTCAAAAAATTAGTTTTTACTTGATTTTGTAAAATCCATAACTCTTTAATGTATAATGAGTTAAGAGATGAGCCATATATCAAAAGAAAGCCCTAGAAGTAAGCTAATCAGTAGAAATTTGAATCACCCAAAAATTTTTTGTAGATATTTCGTGGTGAAATTTTGAATGAAATCGGTCCGAAGGACTAATAGTCCAAAAAAATCGTTGTTCTTCACTATATTGCGTGAGTTATAAATTTTGATCCGACCGTTGGATCGTTGTAATTTTTGGATATGTTATACATACATAAGTTGAGTATATGTCCACAAATTTTGAACCGTTAAAAATGAACGAATGATTTGTTATGAATTTTAAGAGGTGACCGATTCGGAAATTAGGTTTATAATTGATTTTGGTGGAAAATTCTAGAATTGAGTGGGCCCCACTTGTGGTTGGTGAAGAAATGTGCTGAATTTTATTTCAAATGTGGTGGGTAGGAATAGTAGCGTAAAGCCATCGTGTTGCGAGTTAAGTCCGCTTTGCCAAGACTAATATTTTCCTATAAATAGAGGGCTAAGTTAGAATTGAAAATCACACCAGAAACAAAGTTTTCTCTCTTTCTCTCTCTAGATTATTGAGTGTAATTTGTGAGTATTTAGATACTTGGTGAGTTGATATTCATCAGTGCAAGTTTCCTTCAAATAATATATCCGATATCCCGTCGTAAGTCTTTTTCTTTTTTGAGGTAAGGGATAGTAAGGGATATTATTTTTTTTAGAATGATATTATTTCTTCAATATCATTATCTTTGAAATGTTGATCTGAAGTTTTATCAAAATTGGAACTTTTTCATGTCGGGGTTACTATTCACGAGTTACTATTCACGAGTTACTATTCACGAAGCGTGAAGATATTTTTTTGTGGAATTCTACCTTTTGGTGTCTGAGTTACTATTCACGATACTCAAGACTATTCACGATACGACGACACTATTCACGAATACTGGCACTATTCAATCGAAAAATGAAAATTTTTCTTTTCGCCTAAAATATCTATTTTGGATACTAGCTTTGATTGTATCCATGTTTTGATCATTCTTGAATTTTACACCACTACGATTATTTTATTTTGGTATTTTGGATGTATAGATTAGGAGTTATGGATTTTATGAGAAAAGACTATTTTAAAAGTAACTATTTATAACTCCTTGCAGTTAACTCCAAAATTGATGAAATTTTATTGAGAGTACATCTATATAATATCGATGTACTCTGTGAATTTCAAAATTTTTGGATAAAAGTACAATTTATGATAAATGTTTAAATATTCTATGGGTTTTGCCATATGAAAAATAGTAAATGAATTTTTAAAATTTCTCGAAAAATATATGTTCAATATGGGACTATTTTATGCTAAATCCCGAAAAGAAATATTTTTGAAACTGATTTGGTATTTTCATGAAAATGTTCTAGTTATGAGTAAATGAATTAAATATGTTATGTAAGTAAGAAAATTAGAAAATATGATTTTATGGTTTGAGAATCATATATGAGGTATATCTGATTTTTGATGAGGGTTTTGGTTATTGGTGATGAAATTTTATGAGTTTGGCATTTTATGATGATTAAATGCATTAATTAGTAAAGTGTAAACAATTTAATTAAATTGTTTATAAGTTTAAGAAATAATTAAAATATTATTATAATATTAATAATATTAGATTATGAGATTTCTAAGTGATTTATAACATTTAGATTAAGGTGTTATAAATATGGATATGAATTATTGATGAATATCTTTGGCTTTAGAAATGCAAAAGATGACTTGTTGATGAATATCTTTAAATTTATAGTGCAAAAAGATGAATTATTGATGAATATCTTTGGCTCGTAATACAAAAGATGACTTGTTGATGAATATCTTTAGCTTTGTGAGTGCAAAGATGAATTATTGATGAATATCTTTGGCTCGTAATACAAAGATGACTTTGTTGTTGAATATCTTTAGCTTTGTAGTGCAAAGATGAATTATTGATGAATATCTTTGGCTCAGTAATGCAAAGATGACTGTTGTTGAATATCTTTAGCTTTGTAGTGTAAAGATGAATCTGTTGATGAATATCTTTGACCCGTGTAGTGCAAAGATGAATTTATTAAGATGATTATGAGCAGAACCGTGATTTGGTATAACCATGATATTTGATGTTTCGTAAAGACAAATGATAAAAATTATCTTCGTCCCGGATAAGAAGAGAATTTAGAATCACAATTATGATTATGAGTTATTCATATGATTGTGGAAAGGAACTGTTGATTGATGTTACTGGGATAAAATATTGTTGGTGGACTTTTAACGTGGAGAAGACAATAGACTTTATAGTCATTCGACTCTTCTAATGGATTGCTCATTCCACGCAACTATGGTTGAAAAGTTTTATCATCTACCATATGTTCTAAATCTACGATTTATTCTTGATGAAGACTATTGATAATTTATTTATCTTTAGTCATAATATTCTTCTATCGAGCTAGTTGTGGCTCACCCTTTTGTTTCACAATTCCTTTCGTGTAATAAAAGTGTAGCCGTGTGTCGAGCGGGGGATAAGCGAGGAATAGAGTGGTGGTCTATAGATGTTGAGGGTGAGGTGAATTTAACTTGGAAGGGTGTTTTGTCACTATCATACAAGATGTCTAATGACATACAACCTCGTGTTATCATAAGACATGGTTGTGCTCATCCACTTGCTTGAGTATATTTACAAGCACTACCTATATAATCTTGTGTTTGTTTGGAGTATAATACCCAATTAGAGACAAATGGAGATAATGATATGTCGAGAGAAGACTCACCATTGGGAAGAATATGATAGTAATCTTCTCGTTTTTCTTTAGGGGTCTATTAGGTCAACCAAGGATAATTACGTGGCCATACGATATCTACCATAACCTAAAAGCACGGCCTCCCACGTATTTAAGGTTTCCTTGAGCACTTCCCAAAGTTTCTAATTTCTAAAATCGCTTTTGGTGTACCTTTATGTAAGGTGTCATGGTGACGTGTTATCCAAGTTGGTGTCCAGAGTTACATTTGATATATATTGGTATCCAAACTCACAGCATATGTGTTGTTGTATTTTGCACGATAATTGTTGTAATAAAGTTGTAGTTATTTCTGTACCATGTATTTAACGACTCAGAATAGGTTGGATGGAATGGACCTATTTTGGGGTAGTTACATTTGGTATCAGAGCTTAGGGATATGATCTATGGCGGAGATCAGGGAATAGAACTAGGAGGGGAGAGACGAGTAAATCCTTCGCTAGTGTGTCTTACCTAAGCTTATTTGTTGGTCAGTCATAATATCGGGATATTAGGTGATATGTTAATTTGTTAAAATTAACCCTTATTTTGAAGCTGTATTCTAGAATGATATCTGAAATACAGGAGATGAGCAATGGAGAAATCATGATGACAGAGAAGATGGAATCTGAAATGAAAGCAAGGTATTCTCAACTCTTTGAAATACCAGGTACGTAAATTTCGAGGACGAAATTTCATAAGGAGGGGAGATTGTAAGACCCCGAATTTTATGAAATAAAAGTATTCAATTTTTCTATTCAGTAAATGGTTAAATTGATAAAAGTTAAAGTTAAGGGTGATATATGAATTTTTTTCAAAATACACAAGTGGTTATAAAATATTCATTGTTGTTGAGAATATTCGTTTGGTCGTGGAATATTCTTTTCCGTTGGAATATTCGATGCTGGCGGTAGCTATTTGTGGGCCCCATAATGTAATAATAAGCTTGGGATGGAGAAAACGACAAATTTGAGTTTTTATAAATAACGGCAGTAATCGTTCTGCTAACACCGCTGAATACCCTTGGTAAAGTAAAAGTAATACGCGTTGTTGCACAAGAAAGACACCAGATTGATGTATTTTTTTCAATTATTGATTCTTACGTGAGAAGGCACTACTCAATAATTGTTACAAAGAATTACTGCTCAATATTTTATTTTATTGATTCAATAATTGTCGTGTTGATATTTTATTATTGTTGTTCAATAATTATCACCGCATGATTTTCCATTATCGATCAATAATTCATATTACTTGAATAATATTATTAGATAGCATTATTGGCAATGTCTAGAAAGTTCTCAAGGAGAGGTTTGGTCACCTAATTGCAAGGCCCAAGAAGGAGAAATTCTTATTGGAAAGCCCTCTCTCCCGAAGCACTACCATTATTATAAATGTGATTCGTAATATTATTTGTGAATAATTAATTATTGATTCATATGATAAGAAAATATTTATTTGATGTGGATATAAATGATGGATTTATTTATGTGGTTATAAGTGAAGGAATTAATGATGAGGTGTTTTATCGGATTTGTTTTAATGGAGAACAAAATATGGGATTTTCAAAAAATTAGTTTATTACTTGATTTTGTAAAATCCATAACTCTTTATTGTATAATGAGTTAAGAGATGAGCCATATATCAAAAGAAAGCCCTAGAAGTAAGCTAACTGTAGAAATTTGAATCACCCAAAAATTCTTTGTAGATATTTCGTGGTGAAATTTTGAATGAAATCGGTCCAAGGACTAATAGTCCAAAAATCGTTGTTCTTCAAATATATTGCGTGAGTTATAAATTTTGATCCGACCGTTGGATCGTTGTAATTTTGGATATGTTATACATACATAAGTTGAGTATATGTCCACAAATTTTGAACCGTTAAAATGAACGAATGATTTGTTATGAATTTTAAGAGGTGACTGATTCGGAAATTAGGTTTATAATTGATTTTGGTGGAAAATTCTAGAATTGAGTGGGCCCCACTTGTGGTTGGTGAAGAAATGTGCTGAATTTTATTTCAAATGTGGTGGGTAGGAATAGTAGCAGTAAAAAGCCATCAGTTGCGAGTTTAAGTCCGCTTTGGTGGCGGCTAATATTTTCCTATAAATAGAGGGGTTAAGTTAGAATTGAAAATCACACCGTAAACAAAGTTTTCTCTTTCTCTCTAGATTATTGAGTGTAATTTGTGAGTATTTAGATACTTGGTGAGTTGATATTCATCGGTGCAAGTTTCCTTCATGAAATGCCATCAGATATCCCGTCGTAAGTCTTTCTTTTTTTGAGGTAAGTGATAGTAAGGGATATTATTTTTTTTGTAATGATATTATTTCTTCAATATCATTATCTTTGAAATGTTGATCTGAAAGTTTTTATCAAAATTGGAACTTTTTCATGTCGGGTTACTATTCACGAGTTACTATTCACGAGTTTCACTATTCACGATTACTATTCACGAAGCGTGAAGATATTTTTTGTGGAATTTCTACCTTTTGGTGTCGAAGTTACTATTCACGTGATACTAAGACTATTCACGATATCGACACTATTCACGAATCGTGACTATTCAATCAAAAATGAAAATTTTTCTTTTCGCTCTAAAATATCTATTTTGGATACTAGCTTTGATTGTATCCATGTTTTGATCATTCTTGAATTTTACACCACTATGATTATTTTGAGGTATTTTTGGATGTATAGATTAGAGTTATGGATTTTATGAGAAAAGACTATTTTAAAAGTAACTATTTATAACTCCTTGCGGTTAACTCCAAAATTGATGAAATTTTTATTGAGAGTACATCTATATAATATCGCATACTTATGTGAATTTCAAAATTTTTGGATAAAAGTACAATTTATGATAAATGTTTAAATATTCTATGGTTTTGGCCATATGAAAAAATAGTAAATGAATTTTTAAAATTTTGAGAAAAATATATGTTCAAGATGGGACTATTTTATGCTAAATCCCGGAAAAAAATATTTTTGAAACCGATTTGGTATTTTCATGAAAATGTTCTAGTTATGAGTAAATGAATTAAATATGTTATGTGAAGTAAGAAAATTAGAAAATATGATTTTATGGTTTGAGAATCATATATGAGGTATATATGCAGATTTTTGATGAGGGTTTTGGTTATTGGTGATGAAATTTTATGAGTTTGGCATTTTATGATGATTAAATGCATTAATTAGTAAAGTGTAAACAATTTAATTAAATTGTTTATAAGTTTAAGAAATGATTAAAATATTATTATAATATTAATAATATTAGATTATGAGATTTCTAAGTGATTTATAACATTTGGATTAAGGTGTTATAAATATGGATATGAATTATTGATGAATATCTTTGGCTTCAATGCAAAGATGACTTGTTGATGAATATCTTTAGCTTTATAGTGCAAAGATGAATTATTGATGAATATCTTTGGCTCGTGTAATACAAAGATGACTTGTTGATGAATATCTTTAGCCCTGTTGAGTGTGAAAGATGAATTATTGATGAATATCTTTGGCTCGTATCTACAAAGATGACTGTTGTTGAATATCTTTGTAGCTTTTAGTGTAGAATGAAAGATGAATTATTGATGAATATCTTTGGCTCAGTAATGCAAAGATGACTTTTGTTGAATATCTTTTGCTTTGAGTGTAAAGATGAATCTGTTGATGAATATCTTTGACCCGTGGTGCAAAAGATGAATTTATTAGTATGATTATGAATGTGAACTGTGATTTGGTATAACCATGATATTTGATGTTTCGTAAAGACAGTGATAAAAATTATCTTCGCCTCCGGATAAGAAGAGGAATTTAGAATCACAATTATGATTATGAGTTATTCATATGATTGTGGAAAGGAACTGCTGATTGATGTTACTGAGGATAAAATATTGTTGGTGGACTTTTAACGTGGAGAAGACAATAGACTTTATAGTCTATTTGACTCTTCTAATGGATCGCTTATTCACCGCAACTATGGTTGAAAAGTTTTATCATCTACCATATGTTCTAAATCTCGATTTATTATTGATGAAGACTATTGATAATTTATTTATCTTTAGTCATAATATTCTTTATCGAGCTAGTTGTGCTTCACCCTTTTGTTTCACAATTCCTTTCGTGTAATAAAAGTGTAGTGCGTGTCGAGCGGGGATAAGCGAGGAATAGAGTGGTGGTCTATAGATGTTGAGGGTGAGGTGAATTTAACTTGGAAGGGTGTTTTGTCACTATCATACAAGATGTCTAATGACATACAACCTCGTGTTATCATAAGACATGGTTGTGCTCATCCACTTCTTTGAGTATATTTACAAGCACTACCTATATAATCTTGGTGTTTGTTTGGAGTATAATACCCAATTAGAGACAAGTGGAGATAATGATATGTCAAGAGAAGACTCACCATCGGGAAGAATATGATAGTAATCTTCTCGCTTTTCTTTGGGGTCTATTAGGTCAACCAAGGATAATTCTGTGGCTATATGATATCTACCATAACCTAAAAGCATGGCCTCCCATATACGGTTGGTTTCTTGAGCACTTCCCAAAGTTTCTAATTTCTAAAACAGCTTTTCGTACTGTATTTTATGTAAGGTGTGTCATGGTGACGTGTTATCCAAGTTGGTGTCCAGAGTTACATTTGGTATATATTGGTATCCAAACTCACAGCATATGTGTTGTTGTATTTTGTGACGCCCCCAAAATAGGTATACATCACCCATTCCGAGTTGTCAATACATGGTACGTAAACAACTACAACTTTATTATTACAACAAGAAATCGTGAGTTTAAATACAAATATTATCTTCTGTACAATATTTATACTCACATAAATCCTCATCACATTTATTGATACATTATTTTACAAAATGGTGAGGACTACTAAACAATCCTTTCTAAAACCTTCATTCCATACCCCACTTTGCATCGCTATATTCTCGCCTCCTGAGAAGAATGGAACAAAAGGAAAAGGGTGAGCTCAACTAGCTCAGTAAAGAATATTATGACTAAGATAATATACAACAAATTATCGTTAGTCTTCAACAGGGAAAAATTTAATAGAATACAATAGACAACAAATTTTCAATCAATATTCGCAGCGGAAATAATAATTCATTAGAAGAGTTAAGTAGAGAATGCAAACTACTATCTTCTATGTATGAATTTAAAAGTTCATCGCTCATCTTTTATCCCCGTAACAACAATCAATATACATCCGAATCAAATATTCATCTTTGCACTACAAAAGCCAAAGATATTCATCACCGGTCATGTTCATTTAAACACTGCTCATCTTTGCACTACAGCCAAAGATATTAATCACCATCCATGTTCATCTCAACACTGCTCATCTTTTTGCACTACAAAGCCAAAGATATTCTTCAGAAATCATTCATCTTTGCACTATGTGCCAAAAGATATTCAATAATATCATCATTTAAGACCGAGGATGATGAAAATATTTTTAAAGAACGAATCCAAAGAAACAAAATGACAAGGATTAAGGATTAAGGATTCGTACTTTGTTTTATCCATGTCCAACAATACCCCAAAAATAATCATAGTGGTGTAAAATTCAAGAATGATCAAAACATGGATACAATCAAAGCTAGTATCCGTAATAGATATTTTGGACGAAAAGAAGAAATTTTATTTTTCGATGAATAGTGTAGATACGTGAATAGTGTCAGATACGTGATATCGTGAATAGTGCCGAGATCGTGAATAGTAACTCTCGACACCAAAAGATAGAAATTCCACAAAAAATATTGTCACGCTTCATTTAATAGTACTCGTGAATAAGAATCGTGAATAAGAACTCATGAATAGTAACTCGTGAATAAGAACTCATGAATAGTAACCCCGACATGAAAAAGTTCCAAATTTGATAAAAAGTTCCAACCAATATTTCAAAGATAATGATATCAAGAAATAATATCATCCGAAAAAAAATAACATCCCTTACCTCAAAGAATCAAGATTTCTAAGGAAAGGCTCAAGTGATGTCGAATGAAACTTGTACTAAAACAAAGAACTCTCAAAGTATCTAAATACTCACAAAATACGCTCAATAATATAGAGAGAAGAGAGAAAACTTTGTTTCGGTGTGATTTTCAATTCTAACTTAGCCTCTATTTATAGAAAAATGTTAGCACCCAAGGCAGACTTGACCACCACCGATGGCTTTACCTCGCTACTATTGCCACCCACCACATTTGAAATAAAATTCAGCACATTTCTTCACCAACCACAAGTGGGGCCCACTCAATTCTAGAATTTTCCACCAAAATCAATTATAACCCTAATTTCCTAATCGACACCTCTTAAAATTCATAACAAATCATTCGTGCATTTTTAATCTGTTCAAAATTTGTGGACATATACTCAACTTATGTATGTATAACATACCCAAAAATTACTATTATCCAACGGCTTGATTAAAAATTATAATCCCCGCAATATATCTCAAAACCCCCGATTTAATTTTTAATACCTCCAATCTGGTAAAATAATCGATAAAACACCTCAACAATAATTTCTTCATTTATAACCACATAAATAAATCCATCATTTATATCCACATAAAATAAATATTTCTTTATCATATGAATCAATAATTAATTATTCACAAATAATATTACGTAATCACAATTATGACAACCAGCCGCTCCTGAAAGAGGGGCTTTCCGATAAGGATTTCTCCTCATCATGCGCCAAGCAATTAGGTGACCAAACCTCTCTCGATGTAACTTTCTAGACATTGCCAATAATGCTATCTAATAATATTATTCAAATAATATGAATTATTGATCCGATAATGGAGATAATGTGCAAAGTGACAATTATCAACAACAATAATATAAAATATCAACGCAAAGAATTATCAATCAATAAAATAAAATATCAACAAGAATTCACCGTAAAAATTATTGAGTAAAGGCCTTCACGTAAGGATCAATAATTCAACAATACTGCAATACCGCTAATGTCGCGCGCAACCACGCCAGACATCGTATTTTAACCACCGGGTATTCCAATGCCTTAATTGTAATAACTACGCCGTTATTTTTAACCAACTTATATTTGTCGTTTTTCATCCAATCGCTTTCACATGGGGCCCACATATGGTCATACTGGCCGCATTTAATATTCCCGACAAAGATTTAATATTCCACGACCACCAAACGAATATTCCCCGACAACAATGAATATTTTATAACCACTTGCTTATTTTGAAATATTTGCATGATTTAACCCTTAACTATCCACATTAATCAAATCAACCCTTACTATTTCAAAATAATAAATAAAGGAAATTCCTTTTTATTTAAAAAATTTCGGTCTTACAACCTCCCTTCTTATGAAATTTCGTCTCTAAATCGACGACGCATACTGATGTTTTCAAAAGGTGAGGATACCTCGCTTTCATTTCCGCTTTCCAATTCCTGTGTCATTTCCTCTATAAAGATGATTCCTCCACAAAACTTTAACTTGTGGTATAACCTTTCATGGCAGTAGGACATGCTCCTTCCTATCCAAAATCTTGATAGTACCTCCTCATACGTTAAGTCTTCTGCTATCTCGTCCGGTTCTAACTCTATAACGTGGTTCGGTCTTTCACATATTTACGAAAGCACGATATGTGAAAACACATATGAACACGAGACATACTTGGAGGTAATGCAAGTCTATAGCTACATTTCCTACTCGGTCAAGAATTTGAAATGGACCAATAAATCGTGGATCGAGCTTTCCTCTTCCCAAATCTTGTAACTCCCTTCCATGGAGCAACTCGCAACAATACATGATCCCTACATTAAATTCCACGTCCTTTCGATGAAGATCCGCATAACTCTTTTGTCGATCTTGAGCCGCTTGTATACGCTTGTCGAATCATTTGGATCTTTTCGGTGAGTCATATCGTATTAACTCGGGTCCCAACAATGTTGCTTCACCCACCTCATCCCAACATATCGAGAACGACATTTTCGGCCATATAATGCTTCAATGGAGCCACACCTATACTTGCCTCGATAACCGTTGTTGTAGGAGAATTCCACCAATGGTAAATACTTATCCCAACCGCCTTTGAAGTCTAGGACACAGTAGTCTTAATAAATCTTCAAGAGTTTGAATAGTCCTCTCGATTGTCCGTCTGCTTGGGGATGGTATGCCAACTAAATCGCAAATCTGCGCTCCATAGCTTTTTGCAAGCTAACCCAAAATCTTGAAGTGAATCTTGGGTCACGATCCAAACTATGGATACAGTGCATGCCATGCAACCTCACAATCTCATTTACGCATATACTAGCAAGACGCTCAAGGAATAAGTCTCCGTGATCGGAAGAAATGAGCGATTTGGTTAATCTATCAACAATAACCCAAATAAAGATTGATGCCTTGAGAAACCGTAGGAAGACCCGTAACGAAATCCATGGTAATGTGTTCCCACTTCCATTCCTAATCTCAAGTGGTTGCAACGGACCCTTAGGTACTAGATGCTCCGCCTTTACACGCTGGGTAAGTTAAACACATCGAGATAAACTTTGCAATCTCTCTCTTCATATTATTCCACCAAAATGTATGTCAAGATCACGATACATTTTAGTACTTCCAGATGGATTGCAAATGGTGTATTGTGTGCCTCCATCATAATCTTGTACTTCAAATCGTAGTCGTTAGAACACAAAGTCTAGAGTGGACTCAAGTATTCCTTCTTCATCAATTCTCGCCCTAATAGCTCCTTCTTGTACTTTCTTCTTCATACGACGCCTCCGGCCTGGGGGCTCGAGCAACCTTAACTTTTCTATTAAAAGTCGGGCTCTACGCGATACTTGACATCATCGCACTCGCTCCTCGCAAGATATGATCTTCTACTCAATGCGCCGCCACCACGCTCGCTTTTACCAGATGGTATCAATAGTGTGGTCGTAGTCTTTCAATAGCTCGAGCCAACGTCACGCCAGCATGTCGAGTTCTTTTTGAGTGAAGAAATATTTAAGGCTTTTATGGTCCAATATATCTCCACTTTCTCCCATATAGATAGTGCTCCATATCTTTAGCGCTGAAAAACGATCACGCTAACTCTAGATCATGAGTAGGATAATTCCTCTCATACTCTTTTAAGTTGTCGCGAGGCATAGGCTATGACTTTCCCACGCTGCATGAGAACACATCCTAACCCTTTGCCTCAAGCATCGTCAGAGATAACAAATCCATCCGAACCAGATGGTATTGTTAGAAACAGTCCAAATAAGTCTCCTCTAAGCTCTTGGAAACTTTTCTCGCATTCTTCGCCTAAACGAATTTCTCAGATCCTTCGAAAGTTAGCCGAAGTTAATGGAGTAGCGATTCGAGAAAACCTTCCACGAATCTCCGATAATAACCAAATAAGCCCAAAAAGCTACGTGATTTCAACCGACTTTTGGTTGTTCTAACTTTGTATTGCTTCAATCTTCACGGATCAACAGATATCTCCATGTTTTGACACTATTATGCCCAAGAAATGCTACTTCCTCGCCGTAACTCGCATTTCTTCAATTTGGCATATAGTTGGTTTTCACGGGCCTTCGAGTACCAAATTTCAAATGGTGCTCATGATCTTCACGACTTTTGAATATATAAGGATGTCATCAATAAAGACAACAACGAATCGATCCAAATATTCCTTGAATACTCGGTTCATCATATCCATGAAAGTCAGCAGGAGCATTAGTTAGTCCGAAAGACATGACTAAGAATTCATAATGCCCATACCGAAGTTCTCAAGGCGCTTTGAATATCCTCGCCTCTAATCTTCACCGATGATATCCGTAACGAAGATCGATTTTTGAAAAGAATCAGTGCCCTCAGAATCGGTCAAACAAGTCATCAATACGAGGTAGAGGATACCTATTCTCGATGGTGACATGGTTCAATTCCCGATAGTCAATACAAAGTCGCATACTCCCGCTTTTCTTTTTTACAAATAAAACAGAGCACCCCAAGGAGATGTACTAGACGAATGAAACCGATGTCCAACAATTCCTCGTAGTTGGACCTTTAACTCCTCAAGTTCAATAGAGCCATTCGATATGGGGTTTTAGAAATGGGCTTTGTACCAGTTCAAGATCAATAAAGAATTCAACTTCACGCTCGGGGTAGACCGGAAGTTCTTCGTGAAATACGCCAGAAAGTCAATAACAACAGAATATTATTCAAATTTGACGTGTCTTTATTCAAATCCATAACATGGGCTAAGAAAGCTTGACATCCGCTTTTCAATAAACGAATAGCTTTATGATTAGATATGATGTTGATTGATTTTAATGGTTTAGTTGCTTGAATTGCATAAACAAAGTTGGTTAGGAATATGAAAACTAACAACCTTACGAAAACAATCAATTTTGGCATGATGAGTAGTTAACCAATCAATCCCTAAAATCACATCAAAAGCAAGTATCTTTAAAGAGATAAGGTCAATGTAAGGTAATGGTGCCAACTTGAATCAAACAAGATTTATAAACAAAGGATGTGATGAAAGTTTCTCCCAACTGAGTTTCCACAGATAGTCAAAGTCTAATTTCTCCTGAGTCAAGTTTAAACGCTGAGCACATGCAGGAGAGATAAATGAATGGGTAGCACCGCAGATCAAGTAAGGTATAAACTTCGCAAGAATTTATAAATAGCTTACCCGTGATCACCTCGCTTGGTTCCTCGATTATGACCAAATACAACAAACGCCTTCCCTAATCGCTGACTTTCTGACTTTTCTCGATGTTTTTTCGAGTCACCGTCTCTCACTTAACTAGGTTTCGCCACTGCATAATCTCGAAAGCGATATGTCCTTCCTTTCCACAACTATAGCATACCTTGAATCGTTGTGGGGCGCTTGACCGATATGTCCTCTTTTCCGCATTTTTAGAAGATATAACCGGTGGTCGTTTCTCCTCCCTTAGTAAACCGGCCATACTCACGCAAGACCGCTGCCTTCACATAGTCGTTGTTAAATCTCCTCTTTTAAAATCTCCTCCTAACTCGCTTCTTCTCGCTTTTCACGGCCATGATTACCACCAGAGTGGTTACCATTTCGTCTCGTCTGCTTTTTTTTCGCAGTTATCATTATTCTGCTGATCGCCATCTCCGGTACGATCCTCGTTATGGTCCTCACCGACCGCATCAAGTATCTCGCCTAATAATTGAGCCCTCACTTACAACATCCGAATAAAGAGAAAGTTTATGAGAAATGAGATACCGACGTACGCCGGGTTCAAAACCTCTAAGAAACATCCGCCATATACGCTCTCATTCTCCACCAAATGAGGTGCAAACCGATAACTCGCAAACTTTGCCTCGCATCGAGACACCGCCATGTTGTTTTTTTGCTCTAACTGATGAACTCCACTTCCTTCATACGACGAACACTTTCGTGAAAGTATTTGTCATTAAATAGTCTCTCAAACGCCTCCCAAGACATGCCGAAAGGGTGCGGATGATGGGTACGCTTCACGCATCTCACCAAGAGTCTCGCCGCCGCCACGGAACATAAAGGTGGCGAATGGAACCTTCGTTCCTCCGCATCCCAAGACATCGAATATCTTGGTAATTTGTTTGACCCATGTTTCCGCCATGATCGGATCCGCTTTCCTTAAATTCGTGGTCCCAACTTTTTGAATCGCTTGCATCGTGACAACCCGTGAATTGCTATCATTTCCTCCTCAGATTTTGAACACGAAGTCTCCTCGTCTCGATTTTGCATGAACTCGCAAAAGCTTCTAAACATCCCCTCGCTCATCATCTCGCTTTCAAAGGTGTTGTTCACAGAGGAACATTGCCACCAAGGTACGCTCTCCTCGCTGGTAAAGACAGCATCTCCACTATCCCTCATTTACTCCATCATAATATTCTCAATGACATTCTCAAATACCGCATAAAACAAGGGTTAATTAAGGAAATCAATATATCACATAATATCCCTATATACCGACTAACTAACAAATAAGCTTTAGTAGACACACTAGCAAGGATTTACTCTGCCTCCCTCCTAGTTCTATTCCCCGATCTCCGCCAGAGATCATATCCCTAAGCTCGATACCAACCGTGACGCCCCAAAATAGGTATACATCACCCATTCTCGAGTTGTCAATACATGGCATGTAAACAACTACAACTTTATTATTACAACAAGAAATCTGTGAGTTTAAATACAAATATTATCTTCTGATAATATTTATACTCACATAAATCCTCATCACATTTATTGATACATTATTTTACAAAATGGGTGAGGACTACTAAACAATCCTTTCTAAAACCTTCATTCCATACCCCCTACTTGCATTTCGCTTATATTCTCGCCTCCTCGAGAGAAGAATGGAACAAAAGGAAAAGGGTGAGCTCAACTAGCTCAAGAAAGAATATTATGACTAAGATAATATACAACAAATTATCGTTAGTCTTCAACAGGAAAAATTTAATAGAATACAATAGACAACAAATTTTCAATCAATATTCGCATGGAAATAATAATTCATTAGAAGAGTTAAGTAGAGAATGCAAACTACTATCTTCTATGTATGAATTTAAAAGTTCATCGCCTATCTTTTATCCCCAGAATAACAATCAATATACATCTCGAATCAAATATTCATCTTTGCACTACAAAGCCAAAGATATTCATCACTGGGTCATGTTCATTTAAACACTGCTCATCTTTGCACTACAGCCAAAGATATTAATCACTGGCCAACATGTTCATCTCAACACTGCTCATCTTCTTGCACTACAAAGATAAAGATATTCTTCAGAAATCATTCATCTTTTGCACTACAAAGCCAAAGATATTCAATAATATCATCATTTAAGACCGAGGATGATGAAAAATATTTTTAAAGAACGAATCCAAAGGAAACAAAATGACAAGGATTAAGGATTAAGGATTCAGACTTTGTTTTATCCATGTCCAACAATACCCCAAAAATAATCATAAAGGTGTAAAATTCAAGAATGATCAAAACACGGATACAATCAAAGCTAGTATCCGTAATAGATATTTTGGACTAAAAGAAGAAATTTTATTTTTCGATGAATAAAGCCGAGATATATACGTGAATAAAGGTCAGATACGTGAATAAAGTCCGATACGTGAATAGTAATCTCGACACCAAAAGATAGAAATTCCACAAAATCTTCACACGCTTCATTTAATAGTACTCGTGAATAAGAATCTCGTGAATAAGAACTCATGAATAGTAACTCGTGAATAAGAACTCATGAATAGTAACCCCGACATGAAAAAGTTCCAAATTTGATAAAAAGTTCAAACCAATATTTCAAAGATAATGATATCAAGAAATAATATCATCCTGAAAAAAAATAACATCCCTTACCTCAAAGAATCAAGATTTCTAAGGAAAGGCTCAAGTGATGTTTAATGAAACTTGTATCTAAAAGAAGAACTCTCAAAGTATCTAAATACTCACAAAATACGCTCAATAATATAGAGAGAGAGAAGAGAAAAACTTTATTTCGTGTGATTTTCAATTCTAACTTAGCCTCTCTATTTATAGAAATGTTAGCCTACCAAGCAGCATTTCGACTGCCACCACGATGGCTTTACTCGCTACTATTGCCACCCACCACATTTGAAATAAAATTCAGCACATTTCTTCACCAACCACAAGTGGGGCCCACTCAATTCTAGAATTTTCCACCAAAATCAATTATAACCCTAATTTCCTAATCGACACCTCTTAAAATTCATAACAAATCATTCGCAGCATTTTAATTCGCTCAAAATTTGTGGACATATACTCAACTTATGTATGTATAACATACCCAAAATTACTATTATCCAATCTATTTGATTAAAAATTATAATCCCCGCAATATATCTCAAAACCCCGATTTAATTTTTAATACCTCCAATCTGCAAAATACCGATAAAACACCTCAACAATAATTTCTTCATTTATAACCACATAAATAAATCCATCATTTATATCCACATAAAATAAATATTTCTTTATCATATGAATCAATAATTAATTATTCACAAATAATATTACGTAATCACAATTATGACAACCAGCCGCTCCTGTGAAAGAGGGGCTTTTCCGATAAGGATTTCTCCTCTCATGCCGCAATTAGTGACCAAACCTCTCTCCTCGATGTAACTTTCTAGACATTGCCAATAATGCTATCTAATAATATTATTCAAATAATATGAATTATCGATCCGATAATGGAGATAATGCAAAGACAATTATCGAACAAAGAATAATATAAAATATCAACGCAAAGAATTATCAATCAATAAAATAAAATATCAATAAAGAATTCACCGTAAAAATTATTAGTAGTGCCTCTTACGTAAGGATCAATAATTCAACAATACTGCAATACCGCAAAAGTGCCATCGCGGCAACCACGCCAGACATCGTATTTTAACCACCGGGTATTCCAATGTCTTTAATTGGAATAACTACGCCAAGTATTTTTAACCAACTTATATTTGTCGCTTTCTTCATCCAATCGCTTCCGTTATGGGGCCCACACATGGTCGCTACCGGCATTGCATTTAATATTCCCCGACAAAGCATTTAATATTCCACGACCAAACGAATATTCCCCACAACAATGAATATTTTATAACCACTTGCTTATTTTGAAATATTTCATGTATTTAACCCTTAACTATCCACATTAATCAAATCAACCCTTACTATTTCAAAATAATAAATAAAGGAAATTCCTTTTTATTTAAAAAATTTTGGGTCTTACATATTTTTCTTTACAATTGTTGTAATAAAGTTGTAGTTATTTCGTATCACGATTTAAACGACTGTAATAGGTCGGATGGAATGGACCTATTTTGGGGTAGTTACACTCGTGTTCAAAATACGAGGAGATGATAGCAATTCACGGTGGTCACAAACCAAGCGATTCAAAGAGTCAGACCACCGTAATTCGGGAAAGCCGATCCCATCACCATAAACATGGGTCAAGCAAATTACCAAGATATTCGATGTCTTGATGCACGAAGGAACGTAAAGTTCCATTCGCTACTTTTATGTTCCGTGGCGATGGCAGACATCGGTGGGAATCAGTAAGCGCATCCATTTTCCGCACTCAAGATGCGTGGGAGACGTTTGAAAAATGATAATGACAAGTACTTCCTTGAAAGTATTCGTCTATATGAAGGAAGTGGAGTTTATTAGATCGAGCGAATAACATGACGGTGTCCCCAAAGACGAGGCGAAGTTCATGGAGTTATCCAGTGCTCGCACCTCATTTGGTGGAGAATGAGGAACGATGACGCGGGATGTTTCGAGAGGTTTGAAACCCAGATACGCCAAGATCTCATTTCTCATAAATTTTCTCTATTCGGATGTTGTAAACAGGCTCAAATTGTTAGAAATGAGATAACGAGTACGCTCAACCGAGGGACCATAACCAGATCATACCAAGATATCACCATCGTAATAACGATAACCACGAGAAAGAAGAATACTGACAAAGGCGGTAACCACTCCGTGGTAATCGTGGCCATGAAAAATAGAAGAAAGCGAGTGGGAGGAGATTTTAAAAGAGGAGATTCAACAACGACCATGTGAAGACGCCGTCATCAGAAGAACTAGTTTTAAGGAGGAGAACGACCACCACATTATATGCTACAAATGCGAAAAGAGGGACATATCGGTCAAACCGCCCACAACAAAGCCAAAGGTATGCTATAGTTGTGGAAAGGAAGGACATATCGCTCGAGATTGTACGGAATAAAACCTAGTTCAATGGGGACGGTGACTCAAAAGATCGTCCGTAAAAGTCAAAGTCAACGATTCCGGAAGAGCGTTTGTTGTCAGGATCGGTCAAAATACGAGGAACCCGAACGGTTAGTTACGGTTAGTTAGTTAATTATAAATTCTTGCGATGTTTATACCTTACTAGATACCCTGCTTCTACCCATTCTTTTATCTCTCTTTGCTTACCAACGCTTGAACTTGACTACGGAGAAATTAAACTTTGACTTATCTCGCGTGGAGACTCCATTAGAGAAACTTTCATTACATCCGTTGTTTAAAAATCTTGTTTGATTCAAGTCAGGCACCATTACCTTACCTGTTGACCTTATCTCTTTAAAGATACTTGCTTTTGGGGATTGATTGGTTAACTACTCATCATGCCAAAATTGATTGCTTTTGTAAGGTTGTTAGTTTTCATATTCCTAAGCAACTCATTATTCAACTCAAGCAATCAAACCATCAGAGTCAAACATTTTCATATCAAGCCATGAAGTCATTCGCTTTATTACGGATGTCAAGTTTTCTTAGTCCATGTTATGGATTTGAATAAAGACACGCCGATTTGAATAATATTCTTGTTGTTATTGATTTTTCCCATTTATTTCAAAAGAATTTATCGCTTACTCCCAAAGATCGATATTAAATTTTGTATCGACTTTGAACCCTAGACAAAACTCATTTCTAAAATCTCATATCGAATGGCTCCTATTGAACTTCGTGAGTTAAAATTCAACTATAGAATTTGGTACATGAGCCTTTATCTTGTGACTTCCTTTGTGGAATTCACCTAAGCCGCACTCTATAGGGACGCCATATTCGCGCGATAAGTAAACCGATAGGTGTCATTGTGACGTCTTTATCCAAGATTGGGATATGAGTCACAATTGAGAGCAACCTAAGTCGAGAATCGAAATACGTAGCTTTCTAGGTTTAGTTGGTTATTATCTGAGATTCGTTGAAGGATATTCTCGAATCGCTATTCCATTAACGCAATTGACTTCGTAGAGATACAAAATTCGAATGGAGCAAGGATTGTGGGAAGAGCTTCAAGAACTCAAGAGGAGACTCATTTCAAAGATATGTTCTCGACCATGCCATCCCGGAAAAGTTAACGTGGTAGCCGCGTGTTGAGTAGAAAGATCGTATACAAGTACGAGTACAATATCATCAAAGACTCATTTCAGATAATATACAAATAATAGAGATGGAGATGAAAACTCTAGGTACCCACGTGATGATATACGAGTACGTGATGATGATATACGAGTATAATCGACTTTAATCAATAAAGTTAAAGCTATTAAAGCTACACAATCGGAGTGATGAATTTGAAGAAGGAGGTGCAAGAAGTTGTTATTTTAAAAGCGAGAATCGGTGTGAGGTGAGGAAAGCTCAAACCTTCGATTTATTAATCCATTTGAAATTCTCGATCGAATAGGAACCGTGGCCTATGTACTTGCTTTTACCACCAAGTACGACGCTGTTCATAACGCTTTTCACGTATCGATGTTACGTAAATATGTGGACGACCCAAACACGCCATTGAGTTAGAACCGGACGAGATAGCCAAGACTTAACGTCACGAGAGGTACCTGCCAAGATTTTGTAGAGGAAGAACATGACCTATGTATGAAGGTTATACCATAAGTTAAAGTTTTGTGGAGAAACCATGCTATTGAGGAAATGACCGGGAGTTGGAAACGAAAATGAAAGCGAGGTATCTTTACCTTTTCAAACACCAGTATCGTGACGTCCAATTTCGAGGACGAAATTTCATAAGGAGGGAGGATGTAAGACCTCAAATTTTTAAATAAAAGGAATTTCCTTTATTTATTATTTTGAAATAGTAAGGGTTGATTTGATTAATGTGGATAGTTAAGGGTTAAATACGCAAATATTTCAAAATAAGCAAGTGGTTATAAAATATTCATTTTGTCGAAATATTCGTTTTGGTCGTCGTGAATATTCGTCATCGTCGTGGAATATTCTTACGACGGTAGCGACCATGTATGTAGGGCCCATAACGGAAAGCGATTGGATGAAGAAAACGACAAATATAAGTTGGTTAAAAATAACTGCATGAAGTTGTTACCGTTAGTAAGACCATTGAATACCCGTGGTTAAAATACGATGTCTGCGCTGTCATTGGAAGACACTCAGACGGCATTACAAGATTGTTGAATTATTGATTCGCACGTAAGATGGCACTACTCAATAATTTTCACAAGAGTTATCGCTCAATATTTTATTTTATTGATTCAATAATTGTCAAGCGTTGATATTTTATATTATCATTGTTCAATAATTGTCACCGCACAAGATTTTTCCCATTATCGGATCAATAATTCATATTATTTGAATAATATTATTAGATAACATTATTGGCAATGTCTAGAAAATTTCGCTCAAGGAGAGGTTTGGTCACCTAATCAAGGCCAAAGAAGGAGAGATCCTTATCGAAAGCCCCTTTTCCCCGGGAACTTTCGTCATTATAATTGTGATTCTCGTAATATTATTTGTGAATAATTAATTATTGATTCATATGATAAAGAAATATTTATTTTATGTGGATATAAATGATGGATTTATTTATGTGGTTATAAATGAAGAAATTATGTTGAGGTGTTTTATCAAGATTTTATCTGATTGGAGGTATTAAAAATTAAATCGTGGGTTTTGAGATATATTATGGGGTTATAATTTTTAATCCGACCGTTGGATTGTGGTAATTTTTGGGTATGTTATACATACATAAGTTGAGTATATGTCCACAAATTTTGAACCGTTAAAATTCACGAATGATTTGTTATGAATTTTAAGAGGTGTCTCGATTCTAAATTAGGGTTATAATTGATTTTGGTGGAAAATTCTAGAATTGAGTGGGCCCCACTTGTGGTTGGTGAAGAAATGTGCTGAATTTTATTTCAAATGTGGTGGTGGGAATAGTAGCGTAAAGCCATCAAAGTTGCGAGTTTAAGTCCGCTTGACGTAAACATTTTCCTATAAATAGAGGCTAAGTTAGAATTGAAAATCACACCGTAAACAAGTTTTCTCTTTCTCTCTATATTATCGAGTGTATTTTGAGTATACTTTGAATATTGTTAGATTGGCAAGTTCCTTCAAAGACTATATCCTGTTTTCAACTAAGTACTTGCCTTTTTCGAGGTAAGGATGTTATTTTCTTCTCAAATGATATTAATTCTTCAATATCATTATCTTCAAAATATTGGTTGGTACTTTTTATCAAATTTGGAACTTTTTCATGTCTGGGGTTACTATTCATGAGTTACTATTCACGAAGTTACTATTCATGAGTTACTATTCACGAGTTACTATTCACGCAGTACTATTCATAAAGCGTGAAGATGTTTTTTTGTGAAATTTCTATCTTTTGGTGTTTGAGTTACTATTCACGATACGGCATTATTCACGATACTAAGACTATTCACTTATCATCAAGACTATTCAATTTAAAATGAAAATTTTTCTTTTCGTCTAAAATATCTATTTTGGATACTAGCTTTGATTGTATCCATGTTTTGATCATTCTTGAATTTTACACCACTATGATTATTTTTGAGGTATTGTTGGACATGGATAAAACAAAGTACGAATCCTTAATCCTTAATTCTTGTCATTTTGTTTCAATCGGATTCGCTTCTTTAAAAATATTTTTCATCATCCTCACCTTTAATGATGATATTATTGAATATCTTTGGCGCCCAGAGTGCAAAGATGAGCAGTGTTTAAATGAATACGACTGATCGATGAATATCTTTGGCCCAGTAGTGCAAAGATGAGCAGTGTTTAAATGAATATGACCGATCGATGAATATCTTTGGCCCGTAGTGCAAAGATGAGCAGGTGTTTAAATGAATATGACCGATCGATGAATATCTTTGGCTCAGAAGGTGCAAAGATGAACAGTGTTTAAATGAACATGACCGATCGATGAATATCTTTGGCCCAGAAGTGCAAAGATGAACAGTGTTTAAATGAATATATTACCGATCGATGAATATCTTTGGCCTTTAGTGCAAAGATGAACAGTGTTTAAATGAATATACCGATTGATGAATATCTTTGGCTCAGAAGTGCAAAGATGAATATTTAATTTGAGATGAATATTGATTGATGTTACGTGGATAAAATATTGATGATGGATCCGTTAAATTCATAGATTATAGAGATTTCATTCTCTACGTAACTCTTCTATGAATTATTATTTTCGGCACGAATATTGATCTCAAACTTGTTGCTTATTGTATTCTATCGATTTTTCCCTCGTTGGAGACTAACGATAATTTGTTGTATATTATCTTAGTCATAACATTCTTTATCGGGCTAGTTGAGCTCACCCTTTTCCTTGTTGTTCCATTTTTCTTCTCGTGAGGCGAGAATGTATGTAGCGAGTACTAGTGGGGTATGGAATGAAGGTTCTAGAGAGAGTTGTTTAGTAATCCTCACCATTATTGTAAAATAATGTATCAATAAATGTGATGAGGATTTATTTGAGTATAAATATTGTCTAGAAGATAATATTTGTATTTAAACTCACGCTTTATTGTTGTGATACTAAAGTTGTAGTTGTTTCTTCGTATCATGTATTTGGCGACTCAGAATGGGTTGGATGGAATGGACCTATTTTGGGGTCGTCACACAATGTCTAGAAAGTTCTGTCTAAGAAGAGGTTTGGTCACCTAATTGCTACGTCAAGAAGGAGAGATCCTTATCAAAAGCCCTCTTTCCCCAGAAACTACCGGCCAAGATCGTGATTCTGAATATTATTTGTGAATAATTAATTATTGATTTATATGATGAGAAAAATATTGATTTTATGTGGATATAGATGGAGAAAATTTTTAAAGTTACAATTGTTGAAAATTAAAATTTTATCTTTTTTGATAAAATAATTATTTAAATATATTATTATATTTTAATAATATAATAATGGTGATATTTTTACAATGAATGTGGGATATATGAGTAAACGAGGAAAAAGAGTATTTTGTTGTAATAAATATTAAAATGCATTTTGTGTGTTTAGAGACCCATTTCTCGATCGAAATTTGATTATAAATGTAAAATCAAAAGTTTGTGGATTTCTTTCCAATTTTTTTGGAATTTGGAAAAACTTTCTTCTGAAAAGTTGTAGAGAATTGAATTTCCTATAAAAAGTTGCGAGATTCGAATTTTTTGATAAAAGGGCTATTTATTATGAATTATTGAAGTTCCGAAGCTCCGAAATAATTGATTTTTGGAAGTTTTAATTATTTTAAATAAGAAAAACGTTTTTATTACTTTTTGGGAGGTGGGCTACATGTGTGGCTGATCTTGGATTAAGAAACATGTGCATAGGAAGTTTTAGAAAATAATAATAAATATTTTAATAAATTTTCTGCTTTGGTGTTCTAAGCAATTTCCTATAAATAGGTGCTTAGGTTAGAATTGAAAATCACACCGTAAATCAAGTTTTCTCTCTATATTATCGAAATTATTCTTGTGAGTATTTTGAGTATACTTTGAGTATTGCTATACGGCAAGTTCAAGTCATAGCCTATATCCTGTTTCAACTAGAAGTCTCGCCTTTTCGAGGTAAGAGATGTTATTTTATTCAAAATGATATTATTTCTTCAATATCATTATCTTAGAAATATTGGTTGGGAATTTTTATCAAATGTGACGCCAAAATTAGGTATACATCATCCATCTTAGGTAGTCAAATACATGGTATGTAATTTAAATACAACTTACTAATATAAGCTGCTGTATGTAATCACATAAATCGTGAGTTTGAATACAAATATTGTCTTGAGATCAGAGATCATACAAACTCAAAAGGAGTCCTCATTACAATTATTATCACCCTATTTCACGTAATAGTGAGGACTACTAATGCTATCCTCTCGGACCATTACTCCGCTCCCCGACTCGTCCCAAATTACTATATTCTCATTTCAAGAAGAGCGGTAAAGAAAGAAAGGGTGAGCTCAACTAGCTCAAGAAGAAATATTATGACTAAGATAATGCGTAATAAATTATCATTAGCCTCTGGCAATGTTGTTAAACCGATAAAATATAATGAACATCAAGTTTAACTACAATGAAATCAAAGAATCCATTAAAAGAGTCAAGTAGAAAATAAAATCTACTATCTTTTATGATTTAAAAGGTTTTTCATCATCGTTATAAATGAGACTCGCCTTTAATAAATATTCCACATCATCGAATCACCCCTGCACTACGGCCAAGGATATTCTTTAGTATCACGACCACAATTATTCATGCACTACGGGCCAAGAATATTTGTGTATTCATTAATGGTCATGATCATGCCAACAACTGTCCATCAATGCACTACGGGCCACTGTCAATGCACTACGGGCCACTGAGGATTTTCACCACATCATTTGTAACATTACGGTCATGATTACACCGAATAGTCTCTGGTCATAATCATACCAAGTCTATCTATGCACTACAGGCCACAGATGACTTTCAACATAATATAAACATGAGGATGATGACAATGATATTCAATAAAACAAGTTCAAGAATTAATTTATCTAGGAACCAATAACATCCAAACTGTCAACATGATACTGCTTTGTAGAGTAAAATTCAAGAATACTGAGAAGAATATTTTCATGAAAGGATACTGGATGAAGCGCAAATATCAAGGATTGAATAAAGGATTGAATAAATATTACATGTTATGAGACGTTTGTGGTAAGTTTGATAATTTTATGGGGGGCCCATATGTCATCATCTAAGAGTCTCTTCGTCAATAGTAATTACCTTCGTCAATAGTAATTACCTTTGTGAATAGTAATTACCTTCGTCAATAGTAATTACCTTTACTAGACGTCGAACCACTTGTCGTTTCACATTACAAAGCGCCGAACCACTTGTCGTTTCACATTACAAAGCGCCGAACCACTTATCGTTTCACATTACAAAGCGCCGAACCACTTGTCGTTTCACATTACGAACGCCAAACCACTTTTCTTTTCACATCACCAAATAAAGCCACTTGCCTTTTCATACGGCAAAAAAGTTAAGCTAGAAATCTTCTATAAATAGAGGCCTAGTGCTTCATTATTTTCACTTAATTCATTCAAGCTATAGAGAGAATAAGAGAGAAAGAAGAAGAGTATTTTGTTACTACACTACCGCAAAGATTCAATCTCCTACCAAAAGTAAGGGGTGTGATTCTTTCTTATTCATGAAGAGAACTGTTGTTATTCCATTGCTTATTATTCTCATTGGAATAACTCAGATACGCCATTACCCTATACTTGGTGACATTCTTCTATTATTCTGTTGAAACATCTTGTCATGTGTTTTACACCGGACCGGTTCCGCTCTTTATTATTATTCTATCGAACATCCTCGTCTGTTTTTTACACACCGACCGGGTTCCGCCTTTTATTATTATTCGCTGGAACATCCTGTGCATGTGTTTCTGGCCGGACCGGTTCCATTCTTTATTATTCTCGTTGAATATCCTGTTCATGCGCTTTTGGCGGACCGGTTCCGTTATTTATTATTCTGTTGAATAACTCACTCAATATGGGCCTATCGCATTTATGGTGATTTCTTTTGTTATTCCATTCTTTATTATACCCAATTGGTTAAAACTTTGACTTCTATACTCCATGAAATTAGTGGAATATCCTTGATATTTGCGGCTTCATCCAAATCCTTTCATGGAAATATTCTTCCCAAAGATTCTTGAATTTTTTTCTACAAAGCAAAGATCATGTTGATAGGTTTGGATGTTATTGGTTCCTAGATAAATTAATTCTTGAACTTGTTTTATTGAATATCATTGTCATCATCCTCATGTTTATATTATGTTGAAAGTCATCTGTGGCCTGTAGTGTATAGATGGACTTGGTATGATTATGACCAGAGACTATTCGGTGTAATCACGACCGTAATGTTACAAATAATGTGGTAAAATCCTCAAAGGCCTGTAGTGCATTGATGGACGCTTGTTGGCATGATCATGACCATTAATGAATACACAAATATTCTCGCCCGTAGTGCATGAATAATTGTGGTCGTGATACTAAAGAATATCCTCGGTCGTAGCAAGGGGTGATTCGATGATGTGGAATATTTATTAAAGTCGAGTCTCAAATATAACAAAGATGAAAAACCTTTTAAATCATAAAAGATAGTAGATTTTATTTTCTACTTGACTCTTTTAATGGATCATTGGTTCAACCCGTAGTTAAACTTGATGTTCATTATATTTTATCGCTTTAACATCATTGTAGGCTAATGATAATTTATTCGCATTATCTTAGTCATAATATTTCTTCTTCGAGCTAGTTGAGCTCACCCTTTCTTTCACCTTTTCTTCGTGAAATGAGAAATATAGCCGGGATGAGTCTGGGAACTGAGTAATGGTCCAGAGGATAGCATTAGTAGTCCTCACTATTCTGCGTGAAATAGGGTGATAATAATTGTAATGAGGACTCCTTTTGAGTTTGTATGATCTCTAGTAGACAATATTTGTATTCAAACTCACGGTTTATGTCGTATTGCATACAGTTTATATTAAGAAGTTGTATTTAAATTATGTACCATGTATCTGACTACCCAAGATGGGTGATGTATACCTAATTTTGGGGGCGTCACAGTTGAGAACAACCTAAGTCGGTAATCGAAATACGTAGCTTTCTAGGCTTTGTTGGTTATTATCGGAGATTCGTTGAAGGATATTCTCGAATCGCTATTCCATTAACGCAGCTAACTCGTAGAGATACAAAATTCGAATGGAGGAAGGAATGTGGGAACAGCTTCGAAGAACTCAAGAGGAGACCCATTTCAGCACATGTTTTGACCATGCCATCCTGGAAAAGCGAACGTGGTAGCTAACGTGTCTAGTAGAAGATCGTATACAAGTACGAGTAAGATATTGTCAAAGACTCATTTCGTATAATTTACAAATAATAGAGATGGAGATGAAAACTCTAGGTACCCACGTGATGATATACGAGTATAATCCACTTTAATCGATAAAGTTAAAGTCGCTCAAGCTACACAATCGAGTCGTATTTAATTTGAAGAAGGAGGTGCAAAAGTTGTCATTTCAAAAGCGAGAATCGGTGAGGAGAGAGGAAAGCTCAAACCTTCGATTTATTAATCCATTTAAAATTCTCATTCGAATAGGAACTGCGGCTTATGTAGACTCGCTTTTACCGCCAAGTATGACGCTGTGTTCATAACGCTTTTCACGATCGATGTTACGTAAATATGTGGATCGAATTCAACCACGCTATTGAAGTTAGAACCAGACGAGATAGTAGAAGACTTAACGCATTTGTGAGGTACCACAAGATCTTGGATAGAAAGAATATGTCCCATGTCTGAGGGTATACCACAAGTTAAAGTTTTGTGGAGAAACCATGCTATCAAGAAATGACCTTGGAGTTGGAAACGAAATGAAAGCGAGGTATTCTCATCTTTTCAAACACCGTGCACGTCGCCAATTTTGAGGACGAAATTTCATAAGGAGGGAGGTTAGAAGACCCCAAATTATTAATAAATAAAATTTATTTTCCTCTATTTATTATTTTGAAATAGTAAGGGTTGATTTGATTAATGTGGATAGTTATGGGTAAAATACGCAAATATTTCAATAAGCAAGTGGTTATAAAATATTCATTATTGTTTTGGGAATATTCATTTGGTCGTGGAATATTCGTGATCGCTCGGGAATATTCGCATTTACTGACGCAGTAGCTTTTTGTGGGGCCCCATAACTAAAAGCGATTGGATGAAGAAAATGACAAATATAAGTTGTTTATAAATAATCTACAGTAGTTGTTACCAAGTATCTTCGTTAATAATACCCTATGGTTAAAACATACTAATACGCCATTGTTGAACAAGAAGACACCAGTATTGCACCAATTATTGATTCTTACGTAAGAAGGCACTACTCAATAATTGTTACGAAGAATTAATATTCAAAGATTTTATTTTATTGATTCAATAATTAATGCATTGATATTTTATATTATTGTTGTTTCAATAAATTGTCATTACACGGTATTTTCCATTATCTTGTAAATAATTCATATTATCCGAATAATATTATTGGATAACATTATTGACAATGTCTAGAAAGTTCTGTCTAAAGAGAGGTTTGGTCACCTAATCAAGGCTACCAAGAAGAGAGATCCTTATCGAAAGCCCTCTTTCCTGAGGAACTACCGTCACAAAGATCTTGTGATTCTGTAATATTATTTGTGAATAATTAATTATTGATTTATTTGATGAGAAAAATATTGATTTTATATGGATATAGATGGAGAAAATTTTTAAAGTGACAATTGTTGAAAATTGAAATTTTATCTTTTTCTGATAAAATAATTCATTTAAATATATTATTATATTTTAATAATATAATAATGGTGATATTTTTACAATGAATGTGGGATATATGAGTATACGAGAAAAAGAGTATTTTTGTTGCAATAAATATTAAAAATAGATTTTGTGTGCTCGGTGAGACCCATTTCTTGATCGAAATTTGATTATAGCTTGTAAAATCGGTCGTTTGTGGATTTCGGTCAATTTCTGTTTGGAATTTGAAAAAACTTTCTTCTGCAAAGTTGTAGAGAATTGAATTTCCTATAAAAAGTCGCGAAATTCAAATATTTTGATAAAAGGGCTATTTATTATGAATTATTGAAGTTTCAAGTTCAAAATAATTGATTTTTGGAAGTTTTAATTATTTTAAATAAGAAAACGTTTTATTACTTTTTGGGAGGTGTGCTACATGTGTGGCTGATCTTGGATTGAGAAACATGTATGTAGGAAGTTTTAGAAAATAATAATAAATATTTTAATAAATTTTCTCGCTTTGTGTTCTAAGCAATTTCCTATAAATAGGGTCTTGGGTTAGAATTGAAAATCACACCGTAAACTCCAAGTTTTCTCTCTATATTATCGAGCGTATTCTTGTGAGTATTTTGAGTATACTTTGAGTATTGCTATACTGATGCAAGTTCAAGTCATAGCCTATATCCTGTTTCTACTATTCACGAAGTTATTATTCATGAAGTTACTATTCACGAGTTACTATTCACGAGTACTATTCACTTAATCGTGAAGATGTTTTTTGTGAAATTTCTATCTTTTGGTGTCTGAGTTACTATTCACGTGATACAAAGACTATTCACGTATACAACACTATTCACGAATACGCACTTATTCAATCTAAAAATGAAATTTCTTCTTTTTGTCCAAAATATCTATTATGGATACTAGCTTTGATTGTATCCATGTTTTGATCATTCTTGAATTTTACTCCACTCGATTACTTATGAAGTATTTTTGAACTTGGATTGTTTAAAATACTTGATCCTTAATATTTGTTCTTTTGTTTCACTAGATTCGCTTTTCTTTGAAATATTTTTCATCATCCTCACCCTAAATGATGATATTATCGAATATCTTTGGCCCAGTAGTGCAAAGATGAATGATTTCTTTATGAATATCTTTGGCCCGTAGTCTGAAGATGAACAGTGTTGAGATGAACACGACTCATCGATTAATATCTTTGGCCCGTAGAAGTGCAAAGATGAACAGATGTTTAGACGAACATGACCAACTGATGAATATCTTTGGTGTGACGCCCCAAAATAGGTATACATCACCCATTCTCGAGTTGTCAATACATGGCATGTAAACAACTACAACTTTATTATTACAACAAGAAAACTGTGAGTTTAAATACAAATATTATCTTCTGCATAATATTTATACTCACATAAATCCTCATCACATTTATTGATACATTATTTTACAAAAATGGTGAGGACTACTAAACAATCCTTTCTAAAACCTTCATTCCATACCCCGACTGCATTTCGCTATATTCTCGCCTCCCGAGAAGAATGGAACAAAAAGGAAAAGGGTGAGCTCAACTAGCTCAAGAAAAGAATATTATGACTAAGATAATATACAACAAATTATCGTTAGTCTTCAACAGGAAAAATTTAATAGAATACAATAGACAACAAATTTTCAATCAATATTCGCAATGAAATAATAATTCATTAGAAGAGTTAAGTAGAGAATGCAAACTACTATCTTCTATGTATGAATTTAAAAGTTCATCGCTCATCTTTTATCCCCTCAGTAATAACAATCAATATACATCTCGAATCAAATATTCATCTTTTACACCACAGCCAAAGATATTCATCACTTAGTCATGTTCATTTAAACACTGCTCATCTTTGCACTACACAGCCAAAGATATTAATCACCAATATGTTCATCTCAACACTGCTCATCTTTGCACTACAAAGCCAAAGATATTCTTCGAAATCATTCATCTTTGCACTACTACGTGCCAAAGATATTCAATAATATCATCATTTAAGACCGAGGATGATGAAAATATTTTTAAAGAACGAATCCAAAGAAAACAAAATGACAAGGATTAAGGATTAAGGATTCGTACTTTGTTTTATCCATGTCCAACAATACCCCAAAATAATCATAGTGGTGTAAAATTCAAGAATGATCAAAACATGGATACAATCAAAGCTAGTATCCGTAATAGATATTTTGGACGAAAAAGAAGAAATTTTATTTTTCGATGAATAGTGCAGATACGTGAATAGTCTTCAGATATCGTGAATAAAGGCCGATATACGTGAATAAGAATCTCGACACCAAAAGATAGAAATTCCACAAAAAATATTGTCACGCTTCATTTAATAGTACTCGTGAATAAGAACTCGTGAATAGTAACTCATGAATAAGAACTCGTGAATAAGAACTCATGAATAAGAACCCCGACATGAAAAAGTTCCAAATTTGATAAAAGTTCCAACCAATATTTCAAAGATAATGATATCAAGAAATAATATCATCCGAAAAGAAAATAACATCCCTTACCTCAAAGAATCAAGATTTCTAAGGAAAGGTCTCAAGTGATGTTTGAATGAAACTTGTACTAAATAAAGAACTCTCAAAGTATCTAAATACTCACAAAATACGCCAATAATATAGAGAGAGAAAGAGAAAAACTTTGTTTCGTGTGTGATTTTCAATTCTAACTTAGCCTCTATTTATAGAAAATGTTAGCCCACCAAGCGTATTTTGACTTGCCACCGATGGCTTTTACCGCTACTATTGCCACCCACCACATTTGAAATAAAATTCAGCACATTTCTTCACCAACCACAAGTGGGGCCCACTCAATTCTAGAATTTTCCACCAAAATCAATTATAACCCTAATTTCCTAATCGACACCTCTTAAAATTCATAACAAATCATTCGCATTTTTAATTCGGTTCAAAATTTGTGGACATATACTCAACTTATGTATGTATAACATACCCAAAATTACCATTAATCCAAATCGGCTTGGATTAAAAATTATAATCCCCGCAATATATCTCAAAAACCCCGATTTAATTTTTAATACCTCCAACTGGGTAAAATACCGATAAAACACCTCAACAATAATTTCTTCATTTATAACCACATAAATAAATCCATCATTTATATCCACATAAAATAAATATTTCTTTATCATATGAATCAATAATTAATTATTCACAAATAATATTACGTAATCACAATTATGACAACCAGTGTCGCTCCTGTGAAAGAGGGGCTTTCCGATAAGGATTTCTCTCATCCTACGCCGCAATTAGGTGACCAAACCTCTCCTCGATGTAACTTTCTAGACATTGCCAATAATGCTATCTAATAATATTATTCAAATAATATGAATTATTGATCCGATAATGGAGATAATGCGGTAATGACAATTATCAAAATGTTAATGAATAATATAAAATATCAACGCAAAGAATTATTGAATCAATAAAATAAAATATTGAATAAGAATTCACCGTAAAAATTATCGAAAGTAAAGGCCTTCTTACGTAAGATCAATAATTCAACAATACTGCGGCAATACCGCAGCATCGCTAAAACCACGCCAGACATCGATTTTTAACCAACGGTATTCCAATCAAATCTTTAATCTTCAGAATAACTACGCCGCTATTTTTAACCAACTTATATTTGTCGCTTTCTTCATCCAATCGCTTTTCTTTTATGGGGCCCACATTGGCCGGTCGCTACCGGCATGCATTTAATATTCCCCGACAAAGATTTAATATTCCACGACCAAACTAATATTCCCTAATAAAAATGAATATTTTATAACCACTTGCTTATTTTGAAATATTTATGATTTAACCCTTAACTATCCACATTAATCAAATCAACCCTTACTATTTCAAAATAATAAATAAAGGAAATTCCTTTTTATTTAAAAAAATTTCTGGGTCTTACATTCGGCCTCAGAGTCGCAAAGATGAATATTTGATTCCGTATATATGACGCCCCAAAATTAGGTATACATCACCCATCTCGGGTCGCCACTTACATGGTACGTAATTTAAATACAACTTATTAACATAACTCGCTGTGGTATAATACGATATAAATCGTGAGTTTAAATACAAATATCGCTCTACTAGATATTATACAAACTCAAAAAAAGTCCTCATTACAATTATTATCACACTATTTCACGTATTAAGGAGGACTACTAATGCTATCTTCGTGACCATCACTGCTTCCCCGACTCGTCCCAAATATATTCTCATTTCCTCAAGAGAATAAAGAAAGAAAGGGTGAGCTCAACTAGCCCAAAGAAGAAATATTACGACTAAGATAATGCGTAATAAATTATCAATAGTCTTCAACAATGTTAAACCGATAAAATACAATAGATAACCAGCTTAAATCATAAATGAATAAGCAATCCATTAAAAGAGTCAAGTAGAAAATAAAGTCTACTATCTTTTAGGGTTTTAAAAGGTTTTTCATCATCATATAGCCGAGACTCACTTTAATAAATATTCCACATCATCGAATCACCCCCGCACTACTACCCAAGGATATTCTTTAAGATCACGACCACAATTATTCACGCACTACGCCAAGAATATTTGTGTATTCATTAATGGTCATGATCATGCCAACAATCGGCCCATCAATGCACTACTACCACCGAGGATTTTTATCACATCATTTGTAACATTACTACCATGATTACAATCGGTAGTCTCTCGTCATAATCATACCAAGTCCATCTACGCACTACAAAAGCCATGTATGACTTTCAAAATAATATAAAATATGAGGATGATGACAATGATATAAGAATTCAATAAAACAAGTTCAAGAATTATTTTATCCAGAATTATTAACGCCCAAATTATCAACATGATATCGCTTTTGTAGAGAGTAAAATTCAAGAATGATCGTAAGAATATTTCCATGAAAAGATATCGATGAAACGCAAATATCAAGGATATTCCACTAATTTCATGGAGTATAGAAGTCAAAGTTTTAACCAACCGGGTATAATAAAGAATGGAATAACAAAAGAAATCACCATGCATGCGATAGATCAGCATGCAAAAGTTATTCCAATGTAATAATAACGGAATCAAACCAGTCAATGAAATGTTCCAATGTATTAATAAAGTGATGTTCCAACAAAAATAATAAAAATGAATGGAACCAGATCCCAGTCCTGTAAAACACATGCATGTGATGTTCCAATGTAATAATAATAAAGATTTTAACCAGTCCTGTAAAACACACACATGCATGTGATGTTCCAATGTAATAATAATAAAGATTTTAACCAGTCCTGTAAAACACATGCATGTGATGTTCCAATGTAATAATAATAAAGATTTTAACCAGTCCTAAAAAACACATGCATGTATGTGATGTTCCAATGTAATAATAGAAGAATGTCACCAAGTATAGGTAAACCACAGATACAAAAGTTATTCCAATGTAATAATAAGCAATGGAATAACAACAGCTTCTTCTTCATAATAAGAAAGAATAACACCCCTTACTTTTGGTAGAGATTGAATATCGCAGCAAGCAGTAAGAATAAAATACTCTTCTTCTTTCTCTTATTCTTCTCTATACTTTCTCTCTATAGCTCAATGAATTCGTGAAAAATAATGAAGCCCTAGCCTCTATTTATAGAAGATTTCTAGCTTAGCACCCGCCGTGTGAAAAGGCAAGTGGCTCGACGACGAATCAATGATGTGAAAAGAAAAGTGGTTCGACGCTCAGAATGTGAAACGACAAGTGGTTCGACGCCTGTAATGTGAAAACGACAAGTGGTTCGACGTCTGTAAAGGTAATTACTATTAACGAAAGGTAAATACTATTAACGGGCGTAAATACTATTCACAAGGGTAATTACTATCGACGAAGGTAATTACTATCGACGAAGGTAATTACTATCGACGAAGGGTAATTACTATCGACAAGGGTAATTACTATATCGACGAGGTAATTACTATCGACAAAGGTAATTACTATCGATTTAAGAGACTCTTAGATGATGACATATGAGCCCCCATAAAATAATCAAACTTACCACAAATCATTTTATTTTTCATCAACACATATTTAATCTTTCAACAATTATTAATCATTTATAACTTGTCGCCTCAATTATTGATTTAATACTATAACATATTATACGTATGATAATCGCGACAATAATCAAATCAATAATATAAGAGATATGATGCAAAGAATTATCAGAAGTAATAATCGAGCATAAATGAAAGTGACTTCTCACGTAAGATCAATAATCAATACCGCGCTACTACTACGCAACCACGCCAGACATCGCATTTTTTTACCACCGGTAGTTCAACAGCTTTAATTCAATAATACCTCCGTTATTTTTATAAAATATTTTTGTCGCTTTCAATCCGACAATAATTCTCGCTAGGGGGTCCACCAATGATTGAGCCATTGCATTTAATATTCCCTAACAAAAAAATATTCCCCACCAAACGAATATTTTATAACAACTCAGCATACTTTGCAAAATTTATATAAATATTACCCACAACTATAACATTATATCAAATTTATTCCATAATATTCAAAAATAATATTTATAGAAAATTCATCTTTATTTATAAAAGTCAGGGTCTTACAACCTCCCTTCTTATGAAATTTCGCCTCAAAATTAGGGTACGACTGGTATGTCAAGAGGTAAGGATACCTTGATTTCATTTCGCATTCTAACTCCCAAGTCATTTCTCAACATCGTGGTTCCTCCACAAAACTTCGATTTCGAGGTATAACCTCGAGCGTAGAATATGTTCCTTCTTATCCAAAATTTGAACAGAACCTCTTCATACGCCAAATCTTCCGCTATTTCGTCCTGCTCTAACTCAATAATATGGTTCGGTCTTTCACATATTTACGTAATATGGATATGTGAAAAACGCTATGAACACGAGACATATTCAAGCAGAAGAAAGTCGAGTCTATAGCCACGCCCTACTCGATCGAGGATTAAAATGGACCGATGAATCGAGGATTAAGTTTTCTCTCTTTTCAAATCTTGTAACTCCTTTCCATGGAGCAACTTTTAACAACACACGATCTCCTATATCGAATTCCACGCCCTTTCGATGAAGATCAAGATAACTCTTTTGTCGATTTTGTGAGGTTTTTATACGCTGTTTGATCGTTTCAATCTTTTCCGTAGTCATACGCATCAAACTCCGGCCCCAACAACGCTGCTTCACCCACCTCATCCCAAAGATACCGAGAACGACACTTTCTTCCATACAACGCTCGAATGGAGCCATGCCAATACTTGCTTGATAACCGCTGTCAGAGGAAAACTCCACCAATGGTAAGAACTTGTCCCAACTCCCTCAAATCAAGGACACAGTAGTCTTAATAGATCTTCAAGAGTTTGAATAGTCCTCTCCGATCGTCCGTCTGGTCTCGAGGATGATATGCCGAGCTAAATCGTAAGTCGCGCGCTCATAGCTTTTTGCAAACCAACCCAAAATCGTGAAGTGAATCTTCGGTCTCGATCGTAAACTATGGATACCGCAGATACCATGCGCCTTACAATCTCGCTTATGTACATATACGAGCAAGACGCTCAAGTGTATAAGTTTCTCAGATTTAAAGAAATGAGCAGACTTGGTCAATCTATCAACAATGACCCAAATCGCATCAACGCCTTTGAGAAACCTTAGAAGACCCCAGAATCGAAATCCATGGTAATGTGCTCCCACTTCCATTCTCGAATTTCAAGTGGTTGCAATGGACCTTTTGTACTTGATGCTCCGCTTTAACTCGCTGACAAGTTAGACACCTTGAGATAAACAAATACTATCTCTCTCTCATATTGCTTCCACCAAAATGTATTTATTTAATATCATGATACATTTTGTACTCCTGTGATGGATTGCAAATGGTGTGTCAGGCGCCCATCATGATATTATATACTTTAAATCGTGGTCGTTAGAAACAAAGTCCGGAGTCGACTCAAGTATTCCTTCTTCATCGATTCTTGCTTCCCAGATAGCACCTTCTTGCACTTTCTTCCTCATACGATCGCCTCCGTGTCCGTAGCTTGAGCAAATTTTAACTTTATCGATTAAAGTCTGCCTTCTACTCAGATACTCGCTATCATCACACGCGCCCCTCGAGTCTTTAACTCTATCTCCATCCTTTGCAAGTCACACAAAATGGGCCTCATACGACAATATCGCACTCAGATTTGCATATGATTTTCTACTCAATGCGCCACCACCACGCTCGCTTTTCCGTGATGGTATCGATGGTACGATCATAATCTTTCAATAGCTCAAGCCAACGCCGTTGTCGCATGTCGAGTTCCTTTTTTGAGTGAAGAAATATTTGAGGCTTTTATGATCCGTAAAGATCTCCACTTTCTCCCCATACAAGTAATGCCTCCAAATTTTAAGTGAAAAGATAATAAATGCTAACTCTAGATCATGAGTAGGATAATTCCTCTCATATTCTTTCGAGTTGTCGCGAGGCATAGGCTATAACTTTTCCATGTCGCATAAGAACACATCCCAACCCTTTTGCCTCAAGCATCACCGTAGATGACAAATCCTCCGAGCCGATGGTATCACGTAACAAAATAAATAAGTCTCCTCGAAGTTCTTGAAAACTCTTCTCACATTCTTCGCCCAACCGAACTTTCAGATCTTTCCGAGTCACCGAAATCAATGGAGTAGCGATTCGAGAAAATCCTTCCACGAATCTCCGATAATAACCAAATAAACCGAGAAAGCTACGATTTCTATTATCGATTTAGGTTGTTCCCAACCAAATAGCTTCAATCTTTGGCAATCAATGATATTCCACGACTTGATACCACGCGCCCAAGGAATGCTACTTCTTCAAGCCGTAACTCACATTTCTTCAACTCGCATAAAGCTTATATTCACGGTTTTTTGGAGTGTCACCTCAAGTGTTGCTTTCATGATCTTCACTTTTTTGGAATAAATAAGGATGTCATCAATAAAGACGACCACAAAGTGATCTAAATATTCCTCAATACTTGCTCATCATATCCATGAAGGCAAAGAGGAGCATTAGTCAATCCAAAGGACACGATGACTAGAATTCATAATGCCCGCATCGAGTTCCGAAAGCCGCCTTTGGAATGTCACGCGGCTCTAATCTTCAATCGGTGATATCCTAACGAAGATCAATCTTTGAAAAGAATTTGCCTCTTGCAACCGGGTCAAACAGTCATCAATACGCGGCAATGGATACCTATTTTTGATGGTGACATGATTCAACTCCCGATAATCAATACAAAGTCGATACTCCCATCTTTCTTCTTCACGTAATGTAACAGAGCACCCCAAGGAGAAGTACTAGACTTAATAAAGCCAATGTCTAACAATTCCTCGCAGCTGGGTCTTTAACTCCTCAAGTTCAATAGAGCTATTCGACATGGGCTTTGAAATAGGTTTTGTACCGTTCAAGGTCGATACAAAATTCAATTTCACGCCTGGGGTAGGCCAGAAGTTCTTCTGGAATACGCCAGAAATTTATTAACAATAGAAATATCGCTCAAAACCGACGATTTTTTTGTTTAAATCAGGATATGAGCTAAGAAAGCTTGACATCCGCTTTTCAATAAACGAATAGCTTTTATGGCTTTGAGATGACCGTGATTGATTTTAATGGTTTGGTCGTCTTTGAATTCGCATATAATAGGTCGATTAGAAATATGAAAGCTAACAACCTTACGAAAAACAATCAATTTTTGCATGATAAGTAGTTAACCAATCAATCCTCTGTAATCACGCCAAATGCAAGTATTTTTAATGAAATAAGATCGACAGTAATGTGAGGGTACCGATTTGAACCAAACAAGACTTATAAACAAAGGATGTAATGAAGGTTTCTCCCAACTGAGTTTCCACAGATAAGTCAAAGTCTAATTTCTCCTGAGTCAAATTTAATCGATGAGCGCAAGTAGAGAGAAATAAAAGAATGGGTAGAACCCAGATCAAATAAAGTATGACTTCATTAGAGTTTATGATAAGCTTACCCGTGATGACCTCATTCGATTCTCGCTTCTTCGGGAGGTCACAACAAACGCCTCCTCAGACTACCGGCTTTGAATTTTCTCGACGGCTTTTGTGCTTCCATCCTAGCTGAATTTGTCTTCAGAACGACAAAATCGAGCTAAGTTGACCTTCTCTTCCACAATTATAACACGCTTTGACTATTTATGACGCAGCTTTGATCGATGTGTCCTCTCCTCCGCATTTGAAGCATACGATAGTGGTCTTTCTCCTTCCTTAACAACGGGTGCCGGTGTCGACGACGCTTTCCATCATCATTGAATCTCCTTTTTCAAATGTCCATTCTTATTGTTTTGGCCCCGACACCACCGGTGGTTACCATATCCGCCCGCTGATTCCTCCACGCTTGTTGTCACCGCTCATGACTACTCTCACCGGTATTATAATTTTGCTTACCGCTTCTTTTTTAGTCAGGTTGACTCATTATCGCTGCCCACTAATCGAGCCCTATTTACAACATCCTAATACAAACACGCTTTACGAGAAATAAGATGTCGACGATTCTCCGCTTCAAACCTCTTAAAACATTCGCGCCATTCTCTTCATTATCCACCAAGTGGGACGAAAACCGTGATAACTCCGCAAATTTTGCCTCAGATCATGCGACACCTGGCCATATTGTTTTGTTCCAACTTGATAAACTCCACCTCCTTCATGTGGCGTAATACTTTCAGAAAGTATTTGTCGCTGAATGCCTCCCCTCGAACTTCTCCCAAGATATCTTCAAGACAAAGAAGTCGAGTACGCTTTTACCGATTCCCACCAAGAATCCGCCTCCGCCGCAATAACATAAAGGCGTAGGGAACCTTTTGCTTCCTGAGCATCCCAAGACATCAAATATCTTGTAATCTGCTTTTATCCATGCTTCCGCCGTAAGTGGTTTTGCTTCCCTTAAACTCCGGTGGTCCCAGCCTCCTCGAATTGTTTAATGCAATGACCGCCGAGAGTTTTCCGTGTTTCCACCCCACGCTTTTGATGAGAGTCGCCTCATCATTGCCGTAGATAAATCGTGATAAAGCCTCTCCGAACATTCGATCATTCATCATTTGGTCAAGGTTGTTTGTATGAGGATTGTCGCCTCCCCGATGCACATTATCCTCGATTATCGATATGCAGGTGAATCAACGATCGCTCATGGCCCATCATATTCTCAACATTCTCGATGTCATTTTCAGACATCGCCACAAAACAAAAGGTTAATCGACATGTAACAAATTATCCCTATCTTCCCGACCAACCAATAAAATAAAGACATAAACTTAGTAGGTCATACTAACGAAGGTATTCCCCGCCTCCCCTCCTAGTACTATTCTCACATCTTAGCCAGTGATCATATCCCTAAGCTCGATACTAACCGCGACGCCCCCAAAATTAGGTATACATCACCCATCTTGGGTCGCCACTTACATGGTATGTAATTTAAATACAACTTATTAACATAACTCGCTGTGGTACAATACGACATAAACCGTGAGTTTAAATACAAATATCGCTCTACTAGATATTATACAAACTCAAAAAAAAGTCCTCATTATAATTATTATCACACTATTTCACGTATTAAAGAGGACTACTAATGCTATCTTCGTGACCATCACTGCTTCCCCGACTCGTCCCCAAATTATATTCTCATTTCCTCAAGAGAATAAAGGAAAGAAAGGGTGAGCTCAACTAGCCCAAGAAGAAATATTACGACTAAGATAATGCGTAATAAATTATCAATAGTCTTCAACAATGTTAAACCGATAAAATACAATAGACAACCAAGCTTAATCATAATGAATAAGCAATCCATTAAAAGAGTCAAGTAGAAAATAAAGTCTACTATCTTTTAGGTTTTAAAAGGTTTTTCATCATCATATATAATTTAGACTCACTTTTAATAAATATTCCACATCATCGAATCACCCCGCACTACTACCAAGGATATTCTTTAAGATCACGACCACAATTATTCATGCACTACGCCAAAGAATATTTGTGTATTCATTAATGGTCATGATCATGCCAACAATCGCCCATCAATGCACTACTACCATCGAGGATTTTTATCACATCATTTGTAACATTACTACCCATGATTACACCAATAGTCTCTCGGTCATAATCATACCAAGTCCATCTATGCACTACAAAAGCCACGTATTTACTTTCAAAATAATATAAAATATGAGGATGATGACAATGATATAAGAATTCAATAAAACAAGTTCAAGAATTATTTTATCCAGAATTATTAACGCCCAAATTATCAACATGATATCGCTTTTGTAGAGTAAAAAAATTCAAGAATGATCGTAAGAATATTTCCATGAAAAGATATCGATGAAACGCAAATATCAAGGATATTCCACTAATTTCATGGAGTATAAAGTCAAAGTTTTAACCAACCGGGTATAATAAAGAATGGAATAACAAAAGAAATCACCATGCATGCGATAATCGCATGTGTGTGTGTTATTCCAATGTATGTAATAAAATAATCTAAACAGTCCCATCCCAGAAATTCACATGCATGTGATGTTCCAATGTAATAATAAAGATGGAACTCCATCCGTGTAAAACACACGCATGTGATGTTCCAATGTAATAATAAAGATTTTAACCAGTCCTGCAGTAAAAACACACATGCATGTGATGTTCCAATGTAATAATAATAAAGATTTTAACCAGTCCCGTAAAACACATGCATGTGATGTTCCAATGTAATAATAATAAAGATTTTAACCAGTCCTGTAAAACACACACGCATGTGATGTTCCAATGTAATAATAAAGAATGTCACCAAGTATAGGTAAACCACGATACAAAAAGTTATTCCAATGTAATAATAAGCAATGGAATAACAACAGCTTCTTCATGAATAAGAAAGAATAACACCCCTTACTTTTGGTAGAGATTGAATATCGCAAAGAAGGTAGTAATAAAATACTCTTCTTCTTTCTCTCTTATTCTCTCTATACTTTCTCTCTCTATAGCTCAATGAATTCGTGAAAAATAATGAAGCCCTAGCCTCTATTTATAGAAGATTTCTAGCTTAAAGACCGCCGTGTGAAAAGGCAAGTGGCTCGACGACTCGGTGATGTGAAAAGAAAAGTGGTTCGACGCTCAGAATGTGAAACGACAAGTGGTTCGACGCTCAGAATGTGAAACGACAAGTGGTTCGACGTCTGAAACGAAAGGTAATTACTATTAACGGTAAGGTAAATACTATCGAATTATCGACGAAGGTAAATACTATTCACAAGGGTAATTACTATCGACGAAGGTAATTATACTATCACGAAGGTAATTACTATTCACAAAGGTAATTACTATCGACAAGGTAATTACTATCGACGGGGTAATTACTATCGAAGGGTAATTATTCACGAAGGTAATTACTATTACTATCAAGGTAAATACTATCGACGACGAAGAGACTCTTAGATGATGACATATACGAGCCCCCCCCATAAAATAATCAAACTTACCACAAATCATTTTTTTTTTCATCAACACATATTTAATCTTTCAACAATTATTAATCATTTATAACTTGTCGCCTCAATTATTGATTTAATACTATAACATATTATACGTATGATAATGCGACAATAATCAATCAATAATATAAGAGATATGATGCAAAGAATTATCGAGTAATAATCGAAAGATAAATGAAAGACTTCACGTAAGATCAATAATCAATACCGTACTACTACTACGCAACCACGCCAGACATCGCATTTTTTACCACCGGTAGTTCAACAGCTTTTAATTCAGAATACCTCCGCCGTTATTTTTATAAAATATTTTTGTCGCTTTCAATCCGACAATAATTTCTCATGGGGGGTCCACCAATGATTGAGCCATTGTATTTAATATTCCCAACAAAAAGAATATATTATTCCCTAAAAAGAATATTCCCCACCAAACGTAATATTTTATAAAACAACATTTTTGCAAAATTTAAATAAATATTACCCACAACTATAACATTATATCAAATTTATTCCATAATATTCAAAAATAATATTTATATTTAAATTTCATCTTTATTAGGTATTAAAAATTAAATCGTGGGGTTTTGAGATATATTGCGGGGTTATAATTTTTAATCCGAATTGCTGATTGTGGTAAATTTTTGGGTATGTTATACATACATAAGTTGAGTATATGTCCACAAATTTTGAACCGTTAAAAATTCACGAATGATTTGTTATGAATTTTAAGAGGTGTCCTCGATTCTTAAATTAGGTTATAATTGATTTTGGTGGAAAATTCTAGAATTGAGTGGGCCCCACTTGTGGTTGGTGAAGAAATGTGCTGAATTTTATTTCAAATGTGGTGGGTGGGAATAGTAGCGGTGTAAAGCCATCGTGTTGCAGGAGTTAAGTCTCGCTTTCTGCTCTTAACATTTTCCTATAAATAGAGGGCTAAGTTAGAATTGAAAATCACACCGTAAACAAGTTTTCTCTTTTCTCTCTATATTATCGAGTGTATTTTGTGAGTATTTTGAGTATACTTTGAGTATTGTTAGACGGTGCAAGCAAGTTCCTTTCAAAGACTATATCCGTGTTTTCAACTAGAAACTCTTGTCTTTTCGAGGTAAGGGATGTTATTTTCTTCTCAAATGATATTAATTCTTCAATATCATTATCTTTGAAATATTGGTTGGTACTTTTTATCAAATTTGGAACTTTTTCATGCGGGGTTACTATTCATGAGTTACTATTCATGAGTTACTATTCATGAGTTACTATTCACGAGTTACTATTCACGAGTACTATTCATGAAGCGTGAAGATGTTTTTTTGTAAATTTCTATCTTTTGGTGTTTGAGTTACTATTCACGATACTCGGACTATTCACGATACTGACACTATTCACGAATCACGACCTTTATTCAATAGAAAAATGAAAATTTTTCTTTTCGTCCAAAATATCTATTTTGGATACTAGCTTTTCGATTAGATCGATGTTTTGATCATTCTTGAATTTTACACCACTACTATGATTATTTTTGAGGTATTGTTGGACATGGATAAAACAAAGTACGAATCCTTAATCCTTAATCCTTGTCATTTTGTTTCACCGGGATTCGCTTCTTTAAAATATTTTCATCATCCTCGATCTTAAATGATGATATTATTGAATATCTTTGGCTTTAGTGCAAAGATGAATGATTTTCAAGAATATCTTTGGCTCAGAAAGTGCAAAGATGAAGCAGTGTTTAAATGAACATGGCCGTGATGAATATCTTTGGCACCGTAGTGCAAAGATGAACAGTGTTTAAATGAACATGACCGATGATGAATATCTTTGGCTCAGTAGTGCAAAAGATGAAGCAGGTGTTTAAATGAATACGACCGATCGATGAATATCTTTGGCTCAGAGTGCAAAAGATGAACAGTGTTTAAATGAACACGAATGATCGATGAATATCTTTGGCACAGAAGTGCAAAAAGATGAGCGGTGTTTAAATGAACATGACCGATCGATGAATATCTTTGGCCTTTAGTGCAAAGATGAACAGTGTTGAGATGAACATAACCGATTGATGAATATCTTTGGCTCAGAGTGTAAAGATGAATATTTGATTTGAGATGAATATTGATTGATGTTACAGTGGATAAAATATTGATGATGGATCGTTAAATTCATAGATTATAGTAGATTTCATTCTCTACGTAACTCTTCTATGAATTATTATTTTCACCGCGAATATTGATCCAAACTTGTTATACATTGTATTCTATCGGATTTTTTTCTCTGTTGGAGACTAACGATAATTTGTTGTATATTATCTTAGTCATAACATTCTTTTATCGGGCTAGTTGAGCTCACCCTTTTCCTTGTTGTTCCATTTTTCTTCTCGGGAGGCGAGAATGTAAATGAAAGTACTAGTGGGGTATGGAATGAAGGTTCTAGAGAGAGTTGTTTAGTAGTCCTCACCATTATTGTAAAATAATGTATCAATAAATGTGATGAGGATTTATTTGAGTATAAATATTGTCTGAAGATAATATTTGTATTTAAACTCACGCTTCTATGTTGTAATAATAAAGTTGTAGTTGTTTCGCATTGCGTATTGGCGACTCGTAATGGGTTGGATGGAATGGACCTATTTTGGGGCGCGCCATAATGGTATCGAGCTTAGGGATACGATCTCCGCGAGATCGGGAATAGAACTAGGAGGGAGAGACGAGTAAATCCTTCGCTAAAGTGTCCTACCTAAGCTTATTGTTGGTTGGTCATAATATAGGGGTATTATGTGATTTGTTAATTTATTTAATTAACCCTTGTTTTATGACAGTAATTGAGAATGTCGACTGAGAATATTAATAGTGGTGTAAATGAGACCGTGGAGATGCCTGTGATTTAACAACAAGGAGACGTGCAACAGGCTGGCAATGTACCTCCCGTGAATAACACCACCGAAAGCGTATGATGAACGAGGGATGTTTAGAAGCTTTTGCAGCTTCATGCAAAATCGCACGAGGAGACTCGTGTTCAAAATACGAGGAGGAGATGATAGCAATTCACGGTGGTCACAAAAGCAAGCGCTTCAAAGAGTCGGGACCACCGTAACTCAGGAAAAGCCGGATCCGATCACGGCGGAAACATGGGTCAAGCAAATTACCAAGATATTCGATGTCTTGGGATGCACGAAGAATGAAAGTTCCATTTGCTACTTTTATGTTCCGTGGCGAGGCAGACATCGGGTGGGAATCAGAAGCGTACCCCATTCACCGCACTCAAAGATGTCATGGGAGACGTTTCGTAAAGCAGTTCAATGACAAGTACTTCCCGAAAGTATTCGGTCATATGAAGGAAGTGGAGTTTATTAGATCGGAGCAGAATAACATGACGGTGTCCCAAAGACGAGGCGAAGTTCATGGAGTTATCCGTGTTTGCACCTCATTTGGTGGAGAATGAGGAACGATGACGCGGATGTTTCGAGAGGTTTGAAACCGGGATACGCCAAGATTCTCATTTCTCATAAATTTTCTCTCTATTCAGATGTTGTAAATGTGGCTCAATTGTTAGAGCGAGATAACGAGTACGCTCAACCGAGGGACCATAACCGTGGATCATACCAAAGATAGTAGTCATCGTAATAACGATAACCAAAGGAGAAAAAGAAGAATACGGACAAAGGTGGTAACCACTCCGGTGGTAATCGTGGCCATGAAAATAGAAGAAGCGAGTTGGGAGGAGATTTTAAAAAGAGGAGATTCAACAACGACCATGTGAAGACGCTGGCCCAAAGGGCAATCGGGTTCCAAGGGAGGAGAAAGACCATCTATCAGATATGTTACAAATGCGGAAAGAGGGACATATCACCAAACCGCCCACAACAGCTTTAAGGTATGCTATAATTATGGAAAAGAAGGACATATCGCCGAGATCAGACGATATCGAAACCTAGTGCAAATGAATGGTGACTCAAAAGGATGTCCTGTAAAAGTCAAAGTCAACGGTTCTTGGAAGAAGCGTTTGTCGTGACCGGTCATTAAAATATTTAGGAACCCGAACGGTTAGCACGGTTAGTTAATTATAAATTCTCGCGAAGTTTATACCTTACTAGATACCTGCTTCTACCCATTCTTTTATCTCTTTCTTTGCAGGCCAACGTTTGAACTCGACTACGGAGAAATTAGACTTTGACCTATTTATGGAGACTCCGCTAGAGAAACTTTCATTACATCCGTTGTTTAAAAATCTTGTTTGATTCAAGTTGGCACCATTACCTTACCTCGTTGACCTTATCTCTTTAAAGATACTTGCTTTTGGGGATTGATTGGTTAACTACTCATCACGCCAAAATTGATTGCTTTTGTAAGGTTGTTAGTTTTCATATTCCTAAGCAACCCGTTATTCAACTTCAAGCAATCAAACCATTGTAGTCAAACATTTTCATATCAAGCCATGAAGTCATTCGCTTATTACGGATGTCAAGTTTTCTTAGTCCATGTTATGGATTTGAATAAAGACACGTGTTATTGATTTTTCCCGACGATTTCAAAGAATTTATCGGCTTACTCCCAAAGATCGATATTAAATTTTGTATCGACTTTGAACCCTAGACAAAACTCATTTCTAAAATCTCATATCGAATGGCTCCTATCAACTTCGTGAGTTAAAAATCAACTATAGAATTTGGTACATGAGCCTTTATCTTGTGACTTCCTTTGTGGAATTCACCTGCTTTACTTTCTATAGGGGACGCCATATTCGCATGCGATAAGAAATCGATAGGTGTCATTGTGACGTCTTATCCAAGATTGGGATATGAGTCACAATTGAGAAACAACCTAAGTCGATAATCGAAATACGTAGCTTTCTAGGTTTAGTTGGTTATTATCGGAGATTCGTTGAAGGATATTCTCGAATCGCTATTCCATTAACGCAAATTTGACTCGTAGAGATACAAAATTCGAATGGAGCAAGGATTGTGGGAAGAGCTTCAAGAACTCAAGAGGAGACTCATTTCAAAGATATGTTCGACCATGCCATCCCGGAAAAGCGAACGTGGTAGGCGATGTGTTGAGTAGAAGATCGTATACAAGCACGAGTACAATATCACAAAGACTCATTTCAGTATAATATACAAATAATAGAGATGGAGATGAAAACTCTAGGTACCCACGTGATGATATACGAGTACGTGATGATATACGAGTATAATCGACTTTAATCAATAAAGTTAAAGCTATTAAAGCTACACACCGGAGCTGATGAATTTGAAGAAGGAGGTGCAAGAAGTTGTTATTTTAAAAGCGAGAATCGGTGAGGTGAGGAAAGCTCAAACCTTCGATTTATTAATCCATTTGAAATTCTCGATCGAATAGAACCGTGGCCTATAGACTTCGCTTTTACCACCAAGTATGACGCGTTTCATAACGCTTTTCACGTATCGATGTTACGTAAATATGTGGACGACCAAACACGCTATCGAAGTTAGAACCCTGACGAGATAGATAGCCAAGACTTAACGTATTTGAGAGTACACCGCCAAGATTTTGTAGAGAAAGAACATGACCTATGTATCGGGTTATACCATAAGTTAAAGTTTTGTGGAGAAACCATGCTTATTGAGGAAATGACTCGAGTTGGAAACGAAAATGAAAGCGAGGTATCTTTACCTTTTCGAAACACTGTGCGTCGTACGCCAATTTCGAGGACGAAATTTCATAAGGAGGGAGGATGTAAGACCTCAAATTTTTTAAATAAAAGGAATTTCCTTTATTTATTATTTTGAAATAGTAAGGGTTGATTTGATTAATGTGGATAGTTAAGGGTTAAATACGCAAATATTTCAAAATAAGCAAGTGGTTATAAAATATTCATTTTTGCTTTGAAATATTCGTTTGGTCGTGGAATATTCAGATCGCTTTGGGGAATATTCGTATTTACTCTGCCAGCAAAAATGCGTGTGGGCCCATAACGAAAAGCGATTGGATGAAGAAAACGACAAATATAAGTTGGTTAAAAATAACAGGCGTAGTTATTACTCAAGTAAGACATTGGAATACCTTGGTTAAAATACGAAGAATACGCTGTGGTCGCATGGCAAAGAAGACACTAGATTGCACAAGATTGTTGAATTATTGATTCGTGACGTAAGATGGCACTACTTTCAATAATTTTCACAAAGAAGCTACCGCTCAATATTTTATTTTATTGATTCAATAATTGTCATATTGATATTTTATATTATCATTGTTCAATAATTGTCACCGCACAAAGATTTCCCATTATCGATCAATAATTCATATTATTTGAATAATATTATTAGATAACATTATTGGCAATGTCTAGAAAGTTCTCGCTCTAAGGAGAGGTTTGGTCACCTAATCATGCGCTACCAAGAAGGAGAGATCCTTATCGAAAGCCCTCTTCTCGGAACTACCGTCATTATAATAATTGTGATTACGAATATTATTTGTGAATAATTAATTATTGATTCATATGATAAAGAAATATTTATTTTATGTGGATATAAATGATGGATTTATTTATGTGGTTATAAATGAAGAAATTATGTTGAGGTGTTTTTATCAAGATTTTATCTGATTGAGGTATTAAAATTAAATCGGGGTTTTGAGATATATTATGGGGTTATAATTTTTAATCCGACCGCTGATTGTGGTAATTTTTGGGTATGTTATACATACATAAGTTGAGTATATGTCCACAAATTTTGAACCGTTAAAATTCACGAATGATTTGTTATGAATTTTAAGAGGTGTCTCGATTCTAAATTAGGGTTATAATTGATTTTGTGGAAAATTCTAGAATTGAGTGGGCCCCACTTGTGGTTGGTGAAGAAATGTGCTGAATTTTATTTCAAATGTGGTGGGTGGGAATAAGTAGCAGTAAAGCCATCAGTTTGCAAGTTAAGTCCGCTTGCGGCTAACATTTTCCTATAAATAGAGGGCTAAGTTAGAATTGAAAATCACACCGTAAACAAGTTTTCTCTTTCTCTCTATATTATCGAGTGTATTTTGTGAGTATTTTGAGTATACTTTGAGTATTGTTAGACGTTGCAAGTTCCTTCAAAGACTATATCCTGTTTCAACTTCAAAGAATCACTTTTCGAGGTAAGGGATGTTATTTTCTTCTCAAATGATATTAATTCTTCAATATCATTATCTTTGAAATATAATGAGGTGTAAAGTATCACTTCCCACCTTTCTTCCAAGCAATCTTGATTCTTTGAGGTAAGGATATTATTTTTTCAGAATGATATTATTTCTTCAATATCATTATGCTTAAATGTCGATCCAAGTTTTATCAAATTTGGAACTTTTTCATGCTCTAAGTTACTTATTCATGAGAGTTACTATTCATGAGTTACTATTCATGAGTTACTATTCACGAGTTACTATTCACGCAGTACTATTCATGAAGCGTGAAGATGTTTTTTGTGGAATTTCTATCTTTTGGTGTCGAGAGTTACTATTCACGATACTAAGACTTTATTCACGATACTGACACTATTCACGAATACTTGCACTATTCACCTAAAAATGAAAATTTTTCTTTTCGTCCAAAATATCTATTTTGGATACTAGCTTTGATTGTATCAATGTTTTGATCATTCTTGAATTTTACACCACTATGATTATTTTTGAGGTATTGTTGGACATGGATAAAACAAAGTACTTAATCCTTAATCCTTAATCCTTGTCATTTTGTTTCACCGGATTCGCTCTTTAAAAATATTTTTCATCATCCTCGGTCTTAAATGATGATATTATTGAATATCTTTGGCCCAGTAGTGCAAAGATGAATGATTTGAAGAAGAATATCTTTGGCCAGTAGTGCAAAGATGAAAGCAGGTGTTTAAATGAATACGACCGATCGATGAATATCTTTGGCTCAGAGTGCAAAGATGAATGTGTTTAAAATGAATACGACCGATCGATGAATATCTTTGGCCCAGAAGTGCAAAGATGAAAGGTAGGTGTTTAAATGAATATGACCGATCGATGAATATCTTTGGCTGTGAAGTGCAAAGATGAGCAGTGTTTTAAATGAACATGACCGATCGATGAATATCTTTGGCTGTAGTGCAAAGATGAAAGCAGTGTTTAAATGAATACGACCGATGATGAATATCTTTGGCCTTTAGTGCAAAGATGAACAGTGTTGAGATGAATACGACCGATTGATGAATATCTTTGGCTCAGTAGTGCAAAGATGAATATTTGATTTGAGATGAATATTGATTGATGTTACAGGGATAAAATATTGATGATGGACTGTTAAATTCATAGATTATAGTAGATTTCATTCTCTACGTAACTCTTCTATGAATTATTATTTCACCGCGAATATTGATCCGAAACTTGTTGCTCATTGTATTCTATCGATTTTTTTTCTGTTGGAGACTAACGATAATTTGTTGTATATTATCTTAGTCATAACATTCTTTATCGGGCTAGTTGAGCTCACCCTTTTCCTTGTTGTTCCATTTTTCTTCTCGGGGAGGCAAGAATGTAATGAGTACTAGTCGGGTAATGGAATGAAGGTTCTAGAGAGAGTTGTTTAGTAGTCCTCACCATTATTGTAAAATAATGTATCAATAAATGTGATGAGGATTTATTTGAGTATAAATATTGTCTGAAGATAATATTTGTATTTAAACTCACGCTTCATGTTGTAATAATAAAGTTGTAGTTGTTTCGCATACCGTGTATTGGCGACTCGTAATGGGTTGGATGGAATGGACCTATTTTGGGGCGCCACGCTTATTATATTCTTTATTATTCTGTTGGAATAACTCAGATACTGCGATTTACCCTATACTTGGTGATTTCATTATTATTCCATTCTTTATTATTCATTGGAATAACTTTTGATACGCTGGCCTACCCTATACTTGGTGATTTTTGTTGTTATTCCATTCTTTATTATTCTCGCTGGAACATCCTCATGCATGGCGTTTTTACGTCGGACTGGTTCCGTCTTTATTATTCTGTTGGAATATCCTCGCCATGCGCTTTTACGTCGGACTTCGGTTCCGTCTTTTTATTATTCTCGTTGAATATCACATCTGCATGCGTTTCTACGCCGCCCAAAATTAGTATACGCCACCCATCTTACTCTGAAGAAGTATCATGCCACTTTACATAAATACATAAATTTCAAATATTGTTGTGGACTTACTAATATAATCTTGGGGTCGCCACTTACATGGTACATAAATTCAATACAACTTATAATAAACTGCTGTACGACATAAACGTGAGTTTGAATACAAATTTTGTCTACTAGATATTATACAAACTCAAAAGGAGTCCTCATTACAACTATTATCACACTATTTCACGTAATAGTGAGGACTACTAATGCTATCCTCCGGACCATTACTGCGCTCCCCGACTCGTCCCAAATATATGTTCTCATTTCCTCAAGAGAACAAAGGAAAGAAAGGGTGAGCTCAACTAGCCCAAAGAAGAAATATTATGACTAAGATAATGCGTAATAAATTATCATTAGCCTTCAACAAAGGTTAAACCGATAAAATACAATAGACAACCAGCTTTAATCATAATGAATAAGCAACCCATTAAAAGAGTCAAGTAGAGAATAAAGTCTACTATCTTTTAGGTTTTAAAAGGTTTTCATCAATTTTATCACGAGACTCAAATTTTAATAAATAAACCACCACATCTAATCATCCCCGCATCTACTTGGCCAAGGATTTTCATCAAATTATCAATGGTCATGACTATACCGAATCACCCCTCGTCATAATCATACCAAAAACTATCCATCATCGCATTACAAAGCCAATCGAGGACTTTTGTCACATCATTTATATCAAGTCATGATTATACCGAATGATCCTCGTCATAATCATACTAAGTTCATCTATGCACGTAAGCCAAAGATAACATAATATAACATGAGGATGATGACAATGACATAATAATTCAATAAAACAAGTTCAAGAATTATTTAATCCATGAATTATTAACGCCCAAATTATCAACACGATATCGCTTTCAGAGAGTAAAATTCAAGAATGATCGTAAGAATATTTCCATGAAAAGATATCGATGAAACGCAAATATCAAGGATATTCTACTAATTTCATGGAGTATAAAGTCAAAGTTTTAACCAACCGGGTATAATAAAGAATGGAATAACAAAAGAAATCACCACGCATGCAGATTGCGATGTATGTGTTATTCCAATGTAATAATAATAATCTAAACCAGTCGTGAAATTCACACCGATGTGATGTTCCAATGTAATAATAAAGATGGAACCAGATCCTGTAAAACACACATAGATATTCCAACAGAATGATAAAGATTTTAACCAGTCCCAAGTAAAACACACGCATGTGATGTTCCAATGTAATAATAAAATTTTAACCAGTCCTGTAAAAAACACACGCATGTGATGTTCCAATGTAATAATAATGAAGAATGTCACCAAGTATAGGTAAAATCACAGATACAAAGTTATTCCAATGTAATAATAAGCAATGGAATAACATAAGGATTTCACCAAGTATAGGGTATGCCACAGATATATAAAGTTATGTATAGGTATGCCACTTTTACAAAAGTTATTCCAATGTAATAATAAATGAATGGAATAATGTAAGTTCTCTTCAAGAAGAAAGAATAACACCCCTTACCGTAAAAAGAACCTAATATAGTAAGTAAAGAAGTAATACTCTCTTCTTCTTTCTATAATTTTCTCTATAGCTTCTCTCTCTATAATTTCTCTCTCTGTAGTTTCAATGAATTCGTAAGAAAATAATGAAGGAATGAGCTTCTATTTATAGAAAATGGAATGCATAAGAATTAATCCATGAACTATCTGTATTGATTTACTTTTAATCGACGGTCCATATTTAAAGAAAAATCTTTTAAATAAAATATAATATATTCTATTTATATAAAAACATTTTACTATGCAAACACTATGCAATACTATGCAAAACACTACGCAAAACACTATGCAACACTATGCATAATAAAATATAATATATTCTATTTATGTAATAACTTTAATAAAGTATTCTATTTTATATAAAGATGTTTCGCTTTTATTACGCTAATAATACTTAATAAAATAAAACGTCATTATCGCTATAATAATTCATATTATTAATCGACAATAATGGAATCAAACCGAGTGACTTCTCACATAAGCATCAATAATCAATACCGTGCTGCTACTACGCAACCACACTTACATCGTATTTTTACTACCGAGTAGTTCAACAAGAACTACTTCAGAAAACTTCCGCCGTTATTTCAATAAAATATTTTTGTCGCTTTCAATCCGACAATAATTTCATTATGGGTCCACCAATGATTGAGCCATTGCATTTAATATTCCCTCGCTAAACCGAATATTCCCCACCAATCGAATATAATATAACCACTGCATACTTTTGCAAAATTTATAAATACTACCCACAACTATAATATTATCTCAAATTCACACCATAATATTAAAAAATTATTTCACAAAATTTAAATCTTTATCGATAAAATCTGGGTCTCACAATCTCCCTCCTTATGGAATTTCACCGAAATTAGGGTACGACTGATATGATAAAGAGATGAGGATACCTTGAATACCTTTATCGTTAAAAATATTAAATTCATCTTCGCAATCCTACCAAAGATATTCATATTTATTAACAATTCATCTTTGCACTACAAAGCAAAATATATACAATCAGAAACCAATAATACCGAGACTCACTTTTAATAAGATCACAACCACGAATTATCCATGCACTAATCGGCAAGGATATTCGTGTTTTCAATTACTACCATGATTATACCGAATAATCCGTGGTCATAATCATACCAAGTCTATCAATGCACTACTACCAAAGATGACTTTTTACCACATCCATGAATTAATATTTCATCACGAGACTCACTTCAATAATTAATCCATATCATCGAATCATCCCCGCACTACGTGCCAAGGATATTCATTAAGATCACCACCACAAATTATCCATGCACTACTACCAAAGATAATCGTGTATTCATTAAGATACGACCACAAATTATCCATGCACTACTACCAAAGATATCCATTAAGATCACGACCACGCCTACTACCAAGATAATCGTGTATTCATTAAGATCACGACCACAAATTATCCATGCACTACTACCAAAGATAATCGTGGTATTCATTAAGATCACTGCCACAAATTATCCATGCACTACTACCAAAGATAAAGATAATCATGTATTCATTAAGATACCATACCAAAATTATCCATGCACTACTATACGCCAAAGATAATTGTGTATTCATTAAGATTACGACCAATAAATTATCCATGCACTACTACCAAAGATAATTGTGTATTCATTAAGATTACGACCACAAATTATCCATGCACTACTACCAAAGATAATTGTGTATTCATTAAGATCACGACCACAAATTATCCATGCACACTACTACCAAAGATAATTGTGTATTCATTAAGATCACGACCACAAATTATCCATGCACTACGGCCAAAGATAATTGTGTATTCATTAAGATCACGACCACCAAAATTATCCATGCACTACTACCAAAGATAATTGTGTATTCAATTACTACTATGATTATACCCAACAATCCTCTCATCATAATCATACCAAGTCCATCTATGCACTACAGCCACGTATTTACTTTCAACATAATATAAGCATGAGGATAATGATATAAAGAATCAATCAAATGAGATAAAGGATAAATATTAAACATTTATAATATAATTTATCCAGATTCAAGAATATCCCCATGTTTTCAATCACTTAATAATCTCATAATCTAATATCATTAATATTATAACAATATTTTAATCACTTCTTAAATTTATAAACAATTTATCTCAATTGTTTACGCTTTTACCATATAATGCATTTAATCATTCAAAATGCCATACTCATAAGATATCATCACCAATTATCAAATCCTCATCAAAAAAAATATGCATATACTCTATATAGGATTCTTTAGCCATAAAATCCTATTTTCAACTTTGTTACTTCACATAACATATTTAACTCATATGTTCAGAATTAAACTATTTTCATGAAAAATACCAAATCAGTCCCAAAAATATTTCTTTTCTGGGATTTAGCATAATATAATCCCATAATGAAAATATATTTTCTCTAATTTTTAAAATTCATTTACTATTTTTCAAAAATCAATTTCTAATTAATTCCTTAAGAAATTAGCTACCTCAAGTTTAACTCCAAAATTCCCAAATCTTGGCAGGACCTTACACATGTTAACGTGAGCTTCTAGTTTAAATTTCATGGTCATCTGAGTTATAGAACTCCTATTATATAGCGTTCATTTAAAAACCTAAATATTGAAATAGTCATAACTTGCTCATTTTAAGTCGAATGAGCTCATTTTTGGACAGGAGGTACTTTATACCATATACTTTCATGTCCCAAAAGGCCAGAATTTTTCTCATAATTTAAGTGGCCGAAACAGTCCCTTAAAATTTCTGGCAAGTAGCATTTTCGAAATTTACAGCTTTGGCCTCCTTTGCTAAAATCAGTCCACACAAAAATCTACAACACCTTTTCCAGTAATTCCACTTGGATTAGTTAGGTAACTCATAGATCTAACTCTAGGACTTGACCACATTCAAAAATTCAAAATATAATAAGAGATATGGTCAATTGAATTTCATGTTACGCTTTTCACCAAAATCTGATTTTCAACTCTTTGTGATTTCTAAGAAACTTTCATGTTTTCACATACTAACCAACATAACTCATCATAAAACTTACTAATACTTCATATACCCATGATTTTCATTATTCCAATGCTTTTATTATGACTTTCATCATAAACCACGAAACCTGCTCATTTTAGTCAAGAAATATTTGAGGGTTTAAGAAATGGGTTTTTGTAGATCGGGGTCAATACAAAATTCGATTTCACGCCTAGGGTAGGCTAGGAAATCTTCAAGAATACGCCAAGAAATTTATTAATGATAGAAATATCATTCAAAATCACTACTCTTATCCAAGACTTGATAAGACGTTACATTGATACCAACTCGCGACTTCTATCCCTTAACCTAGATAAGACCTCACAATGATACCTATAAACTTGCCATCTTCATTCACGATGTCGCCACGTAAAGTCCTATTCTGCATTTCCACACAAGGAAGTCAACAACGAAAGGATCGGGGCTCTTTACTTATGGCTTGATATAACAAATGATTAACTTTAGGGTTTGGTTACTTTGAATTCAGATAACAAAGTTGGTATAAATATAAAAGCTAACAACCTTACGAAAAAGAATAATGAGTAGTTAATCAATCATTTTCAAAAATTACCTCAAAGGCAAGTATTTTCAAAGAGATAATATCGACAGTAACGTGAAAGTGTTTATTTGAAACAACAAGATTAATAAATGTTGGAGGTAACGAAGGTTCCTACCAACGAAGTTTCAACCAATAAGTCAAAGTTTAACTTCTTCTAATCAAATTTAAACGTTGAACACAACTAGGTGAAATAAAAGAGTGGGTAGAACTTGTATTGAATAAAGTATAGACTTCGCAAGAATTTATAATTAACTTACCCGTAATAACTTCGTCGTGTTCTCTTTCGAAAACGCCTCGCTTAAATTATCGAGTTTGACTTTTACTATAGGGTACATTCCACCCTTAAGTGCTTCTTCACATTCCCGATCCATGATTTGAATCATTATTCTCGATCCATATCGAATTCGGGTTGACCGCCATGCATTGTGGTAATTCGAATTGATGTTGGGTTCTCCCAATTGTCTTTCAAAAAGCAAAGTCCATTTCATCTATTTTGCTTTATCGATCTGACGCTTTTTCTACACTATCAACGCGTGTGCAGCTTTTACCCACCACGCATCGCCTATTCTCCTTCGCTCAGCTTGTTTCTTCCTTCAAATTGATCCTTGATTTTTAAATTCTCGATTCCAACTTTAATATCTTACACCCCTCGCCAAAGCGTGATTTTGTTCGAGCATCACATATCGGGTTTCCAATTTTGAATTGTTGTATCCCTTTGTTCCACGACCGCTTGCTTGCTCTTCAACTCGTTTCTTCTAGCTCACGAACACGATTTTGTAATTCTAAGTTTTGATCATAAATTTCTTCTAACCAATTCTCCTCGTGTTCCTCTTCTTCTTCCTCTTCTTCTTCTCACTTTCAATTTGCTACCTCTCGCAACTAGCTCTAAAAGTGCAACAATTAGTTCTTCATTCACTCGTGGATATCTCTAATTTGTTCCTCGTCTCATTAATCGCATTAACTCTGATTAGTGATTAAAGGTGTCACAACTGGTCACATTCACTCCATCAGAATATTTTCACCGCCATTTCAAACACACGCCACAACATAAGGGTTAATTAATATATCAAATATTATCCCTATACTCTAACCGACCAATTAAATACCAAATAAACTTAGGTAGGTCATACTAGCGAAGGAATTTCCCCGCCTCCCTCCTAGTTCTTATCTCACATCTCTTAGCCAGTGATCATATCCCTAAGCTCGATACCAACCGCGACGCCTCCAAAATTAAGTATACGCCACCCATCTTGGGTCGCCACTTACATGGTACATAAATTCAAATACAACTTACTAATATAACTGCTCGTGGTACAATACGATATAAACCGTGAGTTTGAATACAAATTTTGTCTACTAGATATTATACAAACTCAAAAGGAGTCCTCATTACAACTATTATCACACTATTTCACGTAATAGTGAGGACTACTAATGCTATCCTCCGACCATTACTTCGCTCCCCGACTCGTCTCCAATTATGTTCTCATTTCCTCAAGAGAATAAAGGAAAGAAAGGGGTGAGCTCAACTAGCCCAAGAAGAAATATTACGACTAAGATAATGCGTAATAAATTATCATTAGCCTTCAACAAAGTTAAACCGATAAAATACAATAGACAACCAGCTTTAATCGCAGAATTTGAATAAGCAACCCATTAAAAGAGTCAAGAGAATAAAGTCTACTATCTTTTAGGTTTTAAAAGGTTTTCATCAATTTTTATCACCGAGACTCACTTTTTAATAAATAAACCACCACATCTAATCATCCCCGCATTACTGGCCAAGGATTTTCATCAAATTATCAATGGTCATGACTATACCGAATCACCCCGGTCATAATCATACCAAAAACTATCCATCATCGCATTACAGCCATCGAGGACTTTTGTCACATCATTTATATCAAGTCATGATTATACCGAATGATCCTCGGTCATAATCATACTAAGTTCATCTACGCACGTAAGCCAAAGATAACATAATATAACATGAGGATGATGACAATGACATAATAATTCAATAAAACAAGTTCAAGAATTATTTAATCCATGAATTATTAACGCCCAAATTATCAACACGATATCGCTTTCAGAGAGTAAAATTCAAGAATGATCGTAAGAATATTTCCATGAAAAGATATCGATGAAACGCAAATATCAAGGATATTCTACTAATTTCATGGAGTATAAAGTCAAAGTTTTAACCAACCGGGTATAATAAAGAATGGAATAACAAAAGAAATCACCACGCATGCAGATTGCAGATGTATGTGTTATTCCAATGTAATAATAATAACTAACCAGTCGTGAAATTCACACCGATGTGATGTTCCAATGTAATAATAAAGATGGAACTGCATCCTGTAAAACACACGTATAGATATTCCAACAGAATGATAAAGATTTTAACCAGTCCTGTAAAACACACGCATGTGATGTTCCAATGTAATAATAAAGATTTTAACCAGTCCTGTAAAACACACGCATGTGATGTTCCAATGTAATAATAAAGAATGTCACCAAGTATAGGGTAAACTCACAGATACAAAAGTTATTCCAATGTAATAATAAGCAATGGAATAACATAAGGATTTCACCAAGTATAGGTATGCCATGATACACAAAGTTATGTATAGGGTATGCCACTTTTACAAAGTTATTCCAATGTAATAATAATGAATGGAATAATGTAAGTTCTCTTCAAGAAGAAAGAATAACACCCTTACCGTAAAAAGAACCTAATATAAGAAGTAAGAAGTAGCGTATCTACTCTTCTTCTTTTTCTATAATTTTCTCTATAGCTTCTCTCTATTCTTTCTCTGTAGTTTCAATGAATTCGTAAGAAAATAATGAAGGAATGAGCTTCTATTTATAGAAAATGGAATGCATAAGAATTAATCCATGAACTATCTGTCCGATTGATTTACTTTTAACTGACTATTCCATATTTAAAGAAAAATCTTTTAAATAAAATATAATATATTCTATTTATATAAAAACATTTTACTATGCAAACACTATGCAATACTATGCAAAACACTACGCAAAAAACACTACGCAACACTACGCATAATAAAATATAATATATTCTATTTATGTAATAACTTTAATAAAGTATTCTATTTTATATAAAAAGATGTTTCGCTTTTATTACGCTAATAATACTAATAAAATAAAACGTCATTATCGCTATAATAATTCATATTATTAATCGACAATAATGGAATCAAACCGAGTGACTTCTCACATAAGATCAATAATCAATACCGCAAGGCTACTACGCAACCACACGACATCGTATTTTTACTACCGAAGTAGTTCAACAAGAACTACTAGAAAAACTTCCGCCGTTATTTCAATAAAATATTTTTGTCGCTTTCTCAATCCGACAATAATTTCATTATAGGGTCCACCAATGATTGAGCCATTGTACGAATATTATTCCTCGCTAAACCGAATATTCCCCACCAATCGAATATAATATAACCACTGCATACTTTGCAAAATTTATAAAATACTACCCACAACTATAATATTATCTCAAATTCACACCATAATATTAAAAATTATTTTGACAAAATTTAAATCTTTATCGATAAAATCTCACAATCTCATCACATGACAATAAATGTCTTGAGAACTTATTCTCGAGAGTGAATATTATGTCTAGAAGACAATATTTATTTTAAAACTCACAGCTTTCTTGTTGTATATTAAATATTGTATTTGTATTATGTACCATGTATTTGGTGACTCAGAATAGGTGATGTATTCCTATTTTGGGGGCGTCACATACCGCATTATCACTAAGTCTGCAATTGAGATTTGGGCCTATTTTATTATGTAAATTTTTTGTTCCTTTAGATTTAAACTGACGTGGACCAGGCTCTTTTTTGTTTGGGTATATATATATATATATATATATATATATATATATATATAACATAAAAACTTCTTGGGGGTCCTAAAAATTTATCAATTTTAGTGAGTCTAAAATCCGGACATCTTGAACAGATCGAAAGATAATCTCTTTTTATGTGTCAATACTATATTAATCAATTTATCATAAAACTAACATCACAATAACCGAATCCAAATAGTACTCCGACCCGCAGACAGCAACGCAAACCAAAACAACTAAACAAGCATCAAGTCACAAGAGATGCAAAACTTTTATGAGTGGTGAAATGATGGGAGGGGTCACTTTATTATTATTTTTTTTCCTTGGCATGACCGTGGAATTAATGCGGAGATATTTTCTTACTTTAGATAGTCTTGGATGGTAGTATTCCCCACTATTAATTTTAATTGTCTGCCTTTTTATTTCAAAATAAGAGTCCAGTGGTCAATTTTATCCCTTACTATTATTTTTTTTGAAACTCCACTTTTTAGAGTATCATCAAAATAAGTGTCAAGCGGTCACACTTTTATCCCTTGTTATTTTAGTGATTTTTTTAAACTCATATTTTTTTGAGAATTATAATATAATTTTATAATTAAATACATCATTATAATATTATAATATCAACAAATCTCACATAAAATAAAAGGTCAATCTATTTAAGTGATTAGAATTAATAATAAATTCCCTTGATTGGTTTATCAAAACAATTTTCCCCATGTGTATCTATTAAAATAAAACAATTAGAATGTATATATATCTAAGAAGGTGAAAAGTAGTACTAGTATTCTTCAAAATAGGAAATAATAAAAATTAATTTTATCAATTTAATTTTAACACATATTTATGAACATATATCATTCTCTAAATAAGTTTCGATTTCTACTGCGTACTTGTTACTACTCAAGCACGTGTAAGATGAACATGAAACGTAGTAAATGAACCCATATGTGATATGTACGCTGTACAGTCTCCAGGTAGTACGGTAAAAAACAGAAACCCAGGCCAGTGCCAAAACATTTATTAGTTGTGTCGACCACCTCCATGTACATGTACTTCTGCATGTGAATATTCATAAAGCTTAAGTTTTACTATTTTTATTTTCATTCTTGTGTAAATTAATACTAGGAATTCATGGAACCTTAAATCTCAACGACCAACAGTTTGTTTGTTTGTTTTTTTGTTAACTGACAGATCAATTCAGTCATTCAATTCGTTTGTTTTTTAAAAAAATCGTCTGAATAACTGCACTAGTCAGCCATTCAGACGATTTGAACTGAATAATTTAGTCCAATTTTTTTAGCGGCTGAAGGTTGTTTTTTTTTACAATATTAACTAATATATTAAATAAATTTATTATAATTTTTTGAGAATTTTTTAGAGGATAAAATAATAAAAATTTGTTATTCAGATGTTTCAGATATGTCAATTATCAAAGATTTTTTTTATTCAAATTCAAATTCAAATTCATTCAATTTTTATCAAACACACCTAAATATAGTTTGCTTCGCGTCTGGTTAATAATCAAGTGACACTTGACATGACACGCATGATTTGGTAAAACCGTAAAATTTACACCCTCGCCCAATAAAAGTAGTTACATTTATAAAATTTGTAAACATTAAGTATATATGTATTCTCTTCTCCCATATTTTTGCCCTTAATATTATAAATTATTGGCGTATAATTGGTAGTATAATAATAAAATTATGGTGATAAAAATAGCCATTTGTTTTTTTGGGAGAAACAGTAAGATATGACAACTAAGGCTATTTTTGTGGAATCATGGGAGTATAACTTATGGTGATATTAAATATTATTAAAACACCGTTTCAAAAGGGATTAAAGATAATTTTCATAATTTACTAAGATAAATATTTTATTTAGGAGTGCTTTAATTAGAATGGAATGTAAGGATGAAAATGATTCCGAATCGATTCGAAAAGTACCTTACTTAAATTATACTACTATGAATTTTTTTTCAGGTACTCAAATTTGTACAAGAATTCGAATAAAATTTTGTAATCTCTGCTTAGGTTAGAATTTGACTCATTTTATTGTACACGAGTTCAAATTAAAATCTCTAGCCATGTACATAAAGTAACCATGTCATGTAATGATGCACTATAATTGATTTCTTAGGTTAAATTCTAAATGAGTACAATAGTTTAAAGCATGTTTTGGACACAATGATATATTATGCCAGTCCAATAAACTTTTTGATTGTGTCTATTCATTGCTATATATATATATATATATATATATATATATATATATATTGCGAGGAGCTCTTGGTTAATATAGGATCCCGTTATTATGAAATTGAAGTTAATTCATGATAAGTTGGTTAATTTGACTAAGCATAGAAGAGATCACCTCATGATTTGTATATTAACACTATATTAATCAATTAATAAAAATTAATTTCATGTTAACCACTTACGTCAATATATAAAGTTACTCCACATTCCACAAGCATGCATTATAAGCATTTTAGGGGAGCTAAAAAGTGTAACAAACAATGCAGGACAAGGTTGTTTTTTAAAACTTTTCAAAAAAAAGAAGAAGGTTTATTTTTAAATAATGAATTGAAAGCAGCACAATTATCATAAAATCTTCTCACTTCTAAACTGAAGTTGGACTGTATTTCTGTTAATTTGATTGAACTCCAAGCCCATTAGCTTGTATGGGTCGAAAATTTGATTGAAATAACTTTTTAAATGGGCCATACAAATTGTTATTCTAATTTCTACAAGCTCATTTACCTATGAAAGTATTTTTTGAGGTGAGCCTAAAACCCTAAACCCTGGCCCATAATAGCTTTAGCCAAAGTTTCTCACATCACCCGTTGTCCTCTCAATTTTCTTGTCATTAGTTCGAACTCCCAAATTTCTTACAATCGATCTCAAAGATGGCTTCCAAGTGCAGCAGAATAATTAACAGGGCTTCAATATCGTCCTTCAAATCCGCCATTAAATCGAATATTCAAACAGCTTCCAAAGCTTCCATAGACAGACCTTCGACCAAATCGACATCATCACCACTTCGCCGATTCTCTCTCTCCAGGTATTTCGATATATATATATATATATATATATATATATATATATATATATATATATATATAATATTTCCACCGTCCCACAAAAAGCGTCCCATTTTGCAAATTTATGGGACTTTTTTTGTGTGACGGAGGAAGTATAATTAAATCTGAAATAACAAAGTGATTGAAAGGTGTTTTTCTTATATAGATCTCCGTCGGAACTTGGATCCGTGCAGTCGTTGTTGCCTCTACACAGTGCAGTTGCCGCGGCGAGGATGACATCATGCCTGAGCCCAGCTTCAAGGAATGGCAGAGCTCTTTCACAGGGTACACTCTGCCGTACATCTCCCAGCCTCTAATATCTTTTCTTTTTATTTAAATGTGAGTTTTTGCATATTTAGTTAACCTTATCGATGGCTTGTTTAGTCTTTGTTGTAAATTTATGCATTTCTATATTTGTTGTTCAATTTGAAATTTCAGCAACTAGTAAACAATGTTATGGTAGAAGTATTTAGAAATAGCTTACAATGTATAAAATATCCCAAATGAAATTAATACAGGGGTAATATGAGATTTTTTAAAATGAAAAATACATCAAATTTATGATTGGGGAATCATGCATTTATTGACCAGTCTGAATTTATGCGTCTTAACACTTACAAACTTTACACACCATTTAAAAATGGGTGTGTTAAAAGCTTTTGATATTCCTGAGGAACACCTTGATCCAAGTGTTACTAGTTAATTCGTTTTTTGGTATCCATACTTTTTCATAATACAAGTTAGGCACTATTCTGGGGAAAGTGCACTGATCAGGTATCTGACTGGAAAATTTGGTTCCTGCAGGCACATGAGTTTCCCAAAGCTTGAAAGAATTGTACTGGAATTTTACAAGACCTGCCAATTATGATTCATGACTCATGAGTTCATCATTCAGAAGTATGAATGCTTTATAACAGTCTTAAAAGGGTTTAGGTATAGTTTTAATAGATCGAGTTAAATTGATTTACCATCAAGTCTCCAAATGTATTTGTGTGCGCCACTTTTTATTTGAAAGTTTACAGTACAACTTAATGTAGGAAGCAGGATCCTTTTATTTTTGCAAGAAATAAAGAAATTTTGCTTGGCATGCTTCTTTACACTTGCTGTTTAAATTTATGATTTCTCTTAAACAACTATTTTACCACTTAGTAGTTAGTAATAGTTCTTTAATATGACCCTCGAGCTCTCCTGTTTAATGGACACTATATCAGTTACTGTCATAGGCTTCTTTGATCAGCTTGTTGAATTCATCTTGTTTCTTGTTGCCTAGGTGCTTCCCCATAATATCAGTTACTGTCCTAGGTAAGGCTGTAAAATGAGTAAACAGTTCGGGCTCAATTCGTATTCGCTCGACTAAAAGTTCGATTCGAGCTCAAATCGAAATATAAATGAGTCAAATAAAATTTTAAAGTTTGATAAATTACTCGAACCATCTCAAATTGTAATTTTCTATTGATACTCAGATCATATTCGTTTGAAAAGTTGAAACTGCTCGGGCTCGATTCGGAATCGTACTCGACTCGGTAGTTAAATGAGTCTCAATCAAATCTTATTTTATACTCGATAAATTTTGTGAACCAAATTTGAGCAACTCAATACTCGGATCGACTCGGTTCGTTTACACCCTTAGTGGGCTTCTTCGATGATCAGCTTGTTGAATTCATCTTGTTTCATGTTGTCTATTGATTCCATAATATTTGAAGAAAACTGTATGTAGATAAGAATGATACTCTTTTAAGTTCATTTTGTATTTAAGGTGCTCCCCTTAGCCGTGGATCAAAGTGTTTTGCCCAAGATTGATAATTCTTGAAGTCTTAAAATCTGTTAGTTTGTTAGCCTCTCTGTTACCTTCGTTTAGTGTTTATCACCTGCCCCACACAAAAAAGAAAAGATGTGAAATTCGTAATGACAGAACTATTTTACAAATCAAAGAATAAATGATGAGGCTCCCACCTGTTAAATGTTAATCTAGTAGGAGAACAATATCGAAAAGCCATAGTTTAAAGCATGAGCTAAGCTCATGCAGTCGGACATAGGTTTTAAGGCTGCACACCTAAGGAAAGATGCATTATGCATCAGTTTTTAATGTCTGGAAATTAAGAGATTTGAAACAATTTATATGGAATAGCCTGTATACATATTAAGAGAATATAAGTTGATGAAGCCAAAATCAATTATCCTCTATCTTGGTTTCAGAGTGCTTCACTCTGAGTGATTATCTTTAGTTCAATAATATTACTATGGTAACAAAACTTCTCCTTTTCCGAGATGAAATTGACGGAACGTGATACAATGTGCTGTTCTAGAGGTGGACATCATCATCTGGCTCCAGCAGACCTTAATTGCGTGAATTTTCATTCTACTCATTGTACTTAGAAGATTGACAAATAAATGAACACATTATTAGTAGTGAAATAGGGGACAGGATTAAAAGTAGATGTTTATTATATTTGCATAAGTAACTTTGTTGAAATAGCTCAGCAAAAAGCCTACGTGTTCTTTTGATAATAGGATGACTCGTAGTGGTTTCTGATACGAGTTTTTCTTTTTGTTTGTTTGTTGAATTAGAGATGGGTCTTTCTGTTCCAAGGTGACTCTGTTTGCAGACCATCACAGTGACCTCATGTGAATGGAGAGGCAAGGTTTTGTAACCCGTCCCAGCAAATATTTGACTTCATAAAAACAGCTTCGACGATCACATAGCAGTGAAACAAGTTCAGTTTATTGCAGCGTAAATAAATTTGTTTTTGCTCAAAATATGAAGAAATTTACTTGTTTGCTAGTTCATGTTTTATTATTTGGGAATCAACTCATTTAAATTTTCCCCTTCTAGTCTTAGTGACCTCCTTTTGTTAATTCTTTTTGCTGCTTGATGCTCCCTTAATCTTTTGGGGAAGAACTTGAATGAATGTTTTATTTCTTAATCAATTAAGCTCTTGTTGTACTTTGTTCTTTTATTCTAAGCCAAGAACATGCATTTATAATATCTAGAAACACGATATCCTCATCGCGAACCATACCATTATAAGTTATATTAATGGAGGTTCATTATAAGCCAAGAAAGCAAAAAGAAATGGAGGCTGGTTTAAAATCGGATGGCAATAAGATAATGGATTGGACAAGGTTTTAATAAATGATTGCCAATCATAGTTTTTCTTCCTAAAGTATTTGAGGCATTATAAATGACTACCGGAGCCATGGTCCGTCCAGGTACTATCATTGTGTTCTAATAAACTGTGATAAAAATGTGTCAACTGAAAGATGGTCAGCAAGCACATTGGGAAAGATGGTCAGGAACTGCCTAGTTTTCATAAGAGTACTTGACCGCATTATAATACAGTGTAGTATGATTTTCTTAATGGAGTATAACCAAAAAAATTGTTCTGTTGCTAAGCTAGCGCCTAAGGTGATTTCAGACTTCCTCTTCATTTAGGTGGCTCTGGTAGTTCCACTCTTTATTGTGGAGCTCCAAATAAGTTGAATTGCCCAGCCACAACAAAAGATGAAACTGGGGTCAAGGCCTCGATCAAACATCAAATTTCTCATTTTCTTTGGAGGAGTTGTTAGAAACCTTGTCATATAAATCTCACAAGTTCCAAGGCTAGTGGGATGGGACATATCTAAGAATTTGAATGGAGTCTCCTTGCGAAAGCTTTACCTGGCATCCTTAAATGATCTCAACATGACTGAAAATCCCTGACATCCTTTGGGGATGCTGGACGCCTGCATGCATAATTATGCCCTGGACAGAAGTTTGGATCATGCTTACACCACCTCAATCCAGCTACAACCGGCTTCTTTTCTCTCATTTTTCTCTCATCAGCTTTCTAACTGAACCAACTTCTTCCCATTTTCCATATATTGCATTAATATTAGACATTTTGACATAAACAAACTCATCATCACCCTCCAGCTCAATCAACTTCGCAGCTGCAGCCTTGGCAACATCTACGTCACCACAAGCACCACAAGCACCAAGCAATGCCCTCCAAACCATTCCACAAGAGCCAAGCCTCAACTCATTTATCATATCCTGTGCTGTCCACACTTCCCCTTCTTGCACCATAAGCCTAATGATAGATGAACAATGCTCAGCGGTGGGATCAATCCCATAATCCTTCTTCATTGATTCAAAGTACCGATTTGCAACCTTAAATGGTATTCTATTATGCCAACATGCAGAATAAACGTTAAGAAAGGTGATTCCATCTGGTTTCAAGTCTTTCACCATTTTCAAATTCTCAAAAAGCTCCATCACTTTGGTCAAATTGCCATTGTTGGCAAAGCCAGAAATCATGGCATTCCAAGTTACCAGGTTCTTACTAGCTAATGACTGAAACATCAATTCAGCTTCCTTTACATGGCCACATTTTGAGTACATGTCGATCAAAGCACTCCCGACTACTACAGATTTATCCAAACCAGATCTCATCGAACAACAATGGATCAAAGTCCCCCATGCAAGAGCCTAAATACTCCCAACACCACTTAAAATGCTTGAAAATGTGAACTGATCCTTTTCTATTCCCTCCAGGTGCATTTTACTGAAAAATTCAAGAGCTTCTGGTGCACGATTCCTGTTTACATATCCTGTTATTATTGAGTTCCACGATGATGAATTTGGATTCGGCATAGTTGCTAAAATTGTAATGGCATCTTCTATGTTTCCAAACTGAGCAATGCCATTAATCAGCTCATTGTATGAGATGGTATCAGGGTCAGGCATTTGCTCCAAAAAGCTGAAAGCTTGTTCGAGTCTTTGGTTCCTAGCACTTGCTGCAATAACAGAATTCCAAGAAATTGTGTCCTTATTATTCATCTCATTAAACAAACGGATCCCCTCTTCAGCGAATCCGCATTTCCCATACATATCAATCAAGCAATTCGAGACAAAAACACTGCATTCAACCCCAAATTTTACAATCTTGGAGTGAATTGACTTTCCTAATTGCAGCAAACTTAGTTTCCCGCAAGCAGCTAAAGCGGCCGTGAATGAGAATGAATCTGGCCAAACTCCAGACTTTTCCAGCTCAAGAAACAAACACACCGCCTTGCTAAACTCCCCAGAATGCACGTACCCAGAAATTAAAGAATTCCAAGAAACTACACTTGGTGCGGGAATTTCAACAAACACTTTGTGGGCGCTGTTCATGGACTCAAATTTGATGTAGAAGTTGGCCAGGGCAGTGGAGACGTAGCAATTGGAGCCAAGCCCAGATTGAAAAACGTAGCAGTGAAGCTGTTGGCCATGAGAATGGCAGCCCAAGTTGGTACATGCACGGATTAAGTGGACCAGAGCATGTCCATCTGGTTTAGTACCAGAGTTAATGACTTGGGAGGCTTTAAGCAAAGCCATATTAAAATTAAGCTCATCATTAACTTGGGGATATCCACTAATTGTAGTTAGGTGCTTTAACAGGAAATAATGGGGATTTTTTAGTGGCTTGAAAAGAGATCTTCTAGGCATAGCTTTGTACACATTATGATGATAACACAAACAAATACCTATTTATATATGGAAAATAATCCATGGACTTTATTAGGGATAATTTATAAATTTATTGAGTTTTACCGACATAAATTTTATTTAAAAAATTGCTATTGAGAAAATTTATTAAAATAATAAATATATAAAAGTAGAACTTTCATACTGCTTCAAAATTTTGTAACTCATGGTACTGAAGTGCAATTACTTGGTTTTATAATGAAATTAGCTTACAAGTCCACCACAACTATTTTCTATTTGGTTTATTGAGAATATATATATATATATACACACACGGTTCGGATCTTAAATTCATCTATTATCTAACATACTTTGCTCACTGTAAGACCCCAACTTATTATAAATGAAATTGAATTTCCTCTATTTATTATTTTGAAATAGTAAGGGTTGATTTGTTTAATGTGGTTAGTTATGGGTAAAATGCGCAAATATTTTAAATAAGCAAGTGGTTATAAAATATTCATTGTTGTCGGGGAATATTCGTATGACGGCCATGCGAAATTTTATGTAGGCCCCATAACGAAAAAAAACGATTGGATGAAGAAACGACAAGATAAGTTGTTTATAAATAACAACGTATTATTCTTATTAATATTGTTGAAATACTTCGGTTGTGACGCCCCAAAATTAGGTATACGTCCACCCATCTTGGGTCGCCACTTACATACTGTACATAAATTCAAATACAACTTACTAATATAATCGTGTAGGTACAATACGACATAAACCGTGAGTTTGAATACAAATATTATCTACTAGATATTATACAAACTCAAAAGGAGTCCTCATTACAACTATTATCACACTATTTTTCACGTGAATAGTGAGGACTACTAATGCTATCCTCCGACCATTATTCTCCGCTCCCCGACTGTCTCTCAAATTTATGTTCTCATTTCCTCAAGAGAATAAAGAAAGAAAGGGTGAGCTCAACTAAATTTCAAAGAAGAAATATTATGACTAAGATAATGCGAGAATAAATTATCATTAGCCTTCAACAAAGTTAAACCGATAAAATACAATAGACTACAAGTTTAATCTGCAGTGGAATAAGCAATCCATTAACAGTAGTCAAGTAGAGAATAAAGTCTACTATCTTTTAGGTTTTAAAAGGTTTTCATCAATTTTTATCATTGAGACTCAAATTTTAAAAAAATAAACCACCACATCTAATCATCCCTCGCATCTACGGCCAAGGATTTTCATCAAGTTATCAATGGTCACGACTATACCGAATCACCCCCGTCATCATAATCATACCAAAACTATCCATCATCGTGATTATTACAGGCGCCACTAAGGACTTTTGTCACATCATTTATATCAAGTCACGATTATACCGAATGATCCTCATTCATAATCATACTAAGTTCATCTACGCACGTAAGCCAAAGATAACATAATATAACATGAGGATGATGATGATGACATAGTAATTCAATAAAACAAGTTCAAGAATTATTTAATCCATGAATTATTAACGTCCAAATTGTCAACACGACATCTTGTTTCAGTGAGTAAAAATTCAAGAATGATCGTAAGAATATTTCCATGAAAAGATATCGGATGAAACGCAAATATCGAAGGATATTCTACTAATTTCATGGAGTATAAGTCAAAGTTTTAACCAAACCCAGTATAATAAAGAATGGAATAACAAAAGAAATCACCACGCATGCGATTCTTGATGTGATAAAAGTTATTCCAATGAATAATAATAACGGAACCAAGTCGTGAAATTCACACCGACGGTGATGTTCCAATGTAATAATAAAGATGGAACTGGATCCCGTAAAACACACGAGATAGGATATTCCAACAGAATGATAAAGATTTTAACCAGTCCTGTAAAACACATGCATGTGATGTTCCAACAATGTAATAATAAAATCGGAACCAGTGTCCGTGTAAAACACATGACGTGATGTTCCAAATGTAATAAGAGAAGAATGTCACCAAGTATATAGGTAAATCACAGATACAAGGTTATTCCAATGTAATAATAAGAAATGGAATAACATAAGGATTTCACCAAGTATAGGGTATGCCACGTGACAAAAGTTATGTATAGGGTATGCCACTTTTACAAAGTTATTCCAATGTAATAATAAAGTGAATGGAATAATGTAAGTTCTCTTCTTCGAGAAAGAATAACACCCTCACCGTAAAAAGAACCTAATATAGAAGTAGTGAAGTAGCAGAATACTCTTCTTCTTTCTATAACTTTCTCTATAAACCTTCTCTCTATAATTTCTCTCTGTAGAGTTTCAATGAATTCGTAAGAAAATAATGAAGGAATGAGCTTTATTTATAGAAAAATGGAATGCATAAGAATTAATCCATGAACGGTCCAGATTGATTTACTTTAATCTGACGGTCCATATTTAAAGAAAAATCTTTTAAATAAAATATAATATATTCTATTTATATAAAAACATTTTACTATGCAAACATTATGCAATACTATGCAAAACACTATATCAAAATACTACGCAACACTATGCATAATAAAATATAATATATTCTATTTATGTAATAACTTTAATAAAGATTCTATTTTATATAAAAGATGTTTCGCTTTATTACGTTAATAATAATAATAAAACAAAACGTCATTATCGCTTATAATAATTCATATTATTAATCGACAATAATGGAATCAAACCGAGTGACTTCTCACATAGGCGTCAATAATCAATACCGTAATATGCTACTACTTTAACCACATATTGACATCGTGACTTTTTACTACCGAAAGTAGTTCAACAAGATCAACGGTAAAACTTCCGCCGTTATTTTAATAAAATATTTTTTGTCGCTTTCTCAATCCGACAATAATTCATTATTAGATCCACCAATGATTGAGCCGTTGTCGAATATTCCCGCTAAACCGAATATTCCCCGACCAATCTAATATAATATAACCACTGCATACTTTGCAAAATTTTGTAAATACTACCCATAACTATAATATTATCTCAAATTCACACCATAATATTAAAAAATTATTTCACCAAATTTAAATCTTTATTAATAAAATCTGGGTCTCACATCTATTGGTTAAAATACAATGATACTTGCGGTATTGCACCAATTATTGATTCTTAAGTAAGAAGGCACTACTCACTCGATAATTATTCTTAATTATTGCTCAATATTTTATTTTATTGATTCAATAATTGCTATGTTGATATTTTATATTATTGTTGTTTTAATAATTGTCATTATGCGATATTTTTCTTTATCAAATTAATAATTCATATTATTTGAATAATATTATTAGATAACATTATTGGCAATGTCTAGAAAGTTCTGCCTACAGGAGAGGTTTGGTCACCTAATCATGCACTTGCCAGAAGCGAGAAATTCTTATTGGAAAGTCACCCATATTTTTTAGGAACTAGTGCAGTTGTCAATGATTGTGATTCTGTAATATTATTTATGAATAATTAATTATTGATTATTATGATAAGAAAAATATTTATTTTATGTGGATATAGATGGAAAAATTTTAAAGTGACAATTGTTAAAAAATTGATATCTTATCTTTTCCGATAAAATAATTCATTTAATTATATTATTATATTTTAATAATATAATAATGATGATATTTTTACAATGAATGTGGATATATGAATATATGAGGAGGAAGAGTATTTTTGTAACTAAAAATATTTAAAACATGTTTTTTATGTTCGTGAACCCTATTTCTTGACTGAAATTTGATTATAACCTGTAAAATCGTCCGTATGTGAATTTCGGTCAACTTCGGCTTGGAATTTGGATAAACTTTCTTCTGTAAAGTTGTAGATAATTAAATTTCATATGGAAAGAACACAAGATTCGAATTTTTCTGATAAAAGGGCTATTTATTATGAATTATTGAAGTTCCAAAGTTCCAGAATAATTGATTTTTAAAGTTTTAATTATTTTTTTTAATAAAAACATTTTTGTTAAGGTTGGTGGGCCCCACTTGTTGTTAAACATGCTGAAATTAGATGATTCAAGGTGGGCGTAGAAAATTTAATATATATATTAATATTTTATTAAATTTTCTACTTTGGTGTTCTAAGCATTTTCCTATAAATAGGGTGTTTAGGTTAAAATTTAAAATAACACCAGAAACAAGTTTTCTTTATCTTTCTCTCTCTATATTATCGAGCGTATTCTTGTGAGTATTTTGAGACTTTGAGTGTTGTTATACGGTACAAGTTTCCTTCAAAGACTATATCCAAAGATTCCAAATCAAGATCGCTTTTCGAGGTAAGGGATGTTATTTTTTTATAAATGATATTATTTCTTTCAATATCATTATGCCTAAATATTGGAAAGATTTTTCTTGTGAAATTCTTGTCTTTCGATTATCGTGGTTACTTATTCACGATACTGACACTATTCACGTAAAAATTAAAATTTTGTTTTTCATCCAAAATATCTATTATGGATACTAAATTTGATTGTATCCATGTTTTGATCATTTTTGAATTTTACTTCAATATGATTATTTATGAAGTATATTTGAATTTGGACTGTTTAAAGTAGGAATCTTTATTATTTGTTCTTTTGTTTCACCTGGATTCGCTTTTTTTAAAATATTTTTCATTATCCTCAACCCTAAATAATGATATTCTTATCAATATCTTTACCAGTAGTAGTGCAAGATGTATATGTGTTGAGATGAAATACGGCTAACTAATGAATATCTTTGGCCTCAGTAGTGCAGATGAATATTTGATTCAAGATGTATATTGATTGATGTTATGAGGATAAAATATTGATGATGAACTTTTAAATTCATAGATTATAGTAGATTTCATTCTCACGTAACTCATCTATGAATTATTATTTCAATTGCAAATATTGATATGAAACTTGTTGTCTATCAGTATTTTATAAGATTTTTCCCTGTCAAGACTAACGATAATTTGTTCTATAATATCTTAGTCATAATATTCTTTACTTTAGCCATTTAGATTGAGCTTCACCTTTTCTTTTTTTGTTCTATTTTTCTTCTCGGGAGGCGAGAAATGTAACGAGCTTTTAGCGAAAATTGTGTAATGATGGTTCTAGAGAGTTGTTTTAGTAGTCCTCATCATTTTATAAAATAATGTATCAATAATTGTAATTAGAACTTATTTGAGTGTTGATATTGTCTGTAGACAATATTTATTTTTAAACTCATAGCTTTATGTGTTGTCGTATTTTGCACGACAATTGTATTAATAAAGTTGTAGAATAAGTTTCATGCATCACGATTTAACGACTCAGAATGGGTGTTGTATACCTATTTTGGAGGCGTCACACTCACTCTCATTTAACGACGGACCGGGTGACGATTCAGTCCGTTGCTATATATTCGGTCGATCGCTAAAAGTTAAGACGACAGTACCGAACTGAATCGTCACCCGGTCCGTCGCTAAAGGAGGATGAACAAGATATGTTAAATAAGGGTGGAGATTGAACTTAATTTTCTTCCAAAACTTATTCAGCCGCAACTCTATGTAGCGGTCAGGCAAGGCAACAAAAAAACTAAGTGACAGTATACGTTCAAGGAGAGAGAGAAACAAGTACAATCAAAATTATTAATTAATATTTTGGATGAGTAATATGTACTATTAGTTACTTAATTATTAATTAAGGAAATATTAATTAATAATTTTGAGTAATATATTATTTATTTATAATATTTATAATAATTTTGATCAAATAATAAATACTATTATAAATGAATATTATAATAATGTTATAATGAAATGATTTCACTTATTTTGATATCTCCCAAATAAAAAGAAGGTTGTATAAATTAAGACAACTGAAAATAATACTCTTCTTCTTTTTGAAGACGAGTATTTTTGACAATAACAAATATTAAAATCATGACATAAGAATCCATTGTTGAAAGTGTAAAATTCGTCATTTTTAAATATTACTCCGTCATTTTTAGAGACGAATTTTGAACCGAAAAGTATTATGTATGCCTATTTGTTAAAAATGTGGGATATAAAATGTTATATTTTAAAATATAAGATGTAATATACAAAATGAGATAAATTTAGAAAATCAAAGTGCATTTAACTCAAGAACAAAATATTAGCATGGGAGGCACAACATGGTAGCTAGTCAGCTTTGTAAATATTCTCGACTTTGTCATAGTAGTGGGGGTTGGGCTCAAGTCCAGACTAGTAGTGTTGATGATGATTAGTATGGGCCAACCCCAATACATATGTATAATAATATATTTTAGAGTTTCAGTCAGATGAACTCTCTCTCCTTGATCAGATTGTACTGAGAGAAATCAAAGCCACCACATCAGAACCAAACAAATATAAAAAACTTTTGGGCTAGCTTAGTTTGTTTAATTACATATTTTGTTTGAACTTAGCTCAAATCAAGTTTAAACGATCTGAATACGGATAGCTTAATTTGCTTACAATTACTAGTACTATTACATACTGGGATGGGATAATTAATAAGTCTACTTCCTTGATCTTTCTTTTTCAACCAAAATTTAATATTAAAAAGAAAGAGAAAAGAATTTTCATAATTTCATGGGCCACATTGCATATAATAAATTTATATAATTGACTCCGACAGGCGACAGCAACACAAAATTCTTAATTTATTATTATTATTCATCATCATCATATACTTATAACTTACTTGCTTGTATGGTCATATTGTAAATTCTGACTTGAAAAATCTTTGAATTATTGAACTCATTACTTCCAAATACTTATCATATTGTTTGCTCCAAGTGGAGATTAATTATATGTTTGCTTTAACTTGTTATTTTTTAGAAAAACATGGCCGTCCAATCAAAATGATGCTACATTTTAAATATATTTAGAGGTTAGGACATGGGAGCCTTCTAACTTCTAAGTTCGAATAAAAATTATTATTATTATTATTTTAATTTACAAAACCTCCTAAATTTTAATACGAACTGAGGAATTCTTTAGCTGCTCCCCTCTCAACTTTTCGGCATGGGACACTGGGACTGAACAAGAAAATCGAGAACCAGATGGAAAAACTACCTAAGAAATTAGAAGATGCAATTCCAAATAGGCTGGAGAGAGATTTTCTTTTTCTTTTCCCTTTTTTTTAGTTTAGAGAGAGAAAGTAAGTGTGTTTAGATTTTAGAATTATAGAGAGAGAGATGAAAAGGGTAGAGAATATTGGGGAAGGGCCAGCAGAAAAGCAAGAGAATTTGGGGGGAAATTTTAAGAAAGGAGCACTGCTGGTGGTAGGGAAAAGAGGGGGACATAACACTCCAGTATTACCCTCATGGAGACTGGTACAACTCCCACCTGCTAATTCTGATCTTGGTGCGCATGATAGCATCATTAAGATCGCCCCTTTCCCTCCTGTCTCTGCTAGAAAGCTTGCTGCCACCCTTTGGGAGCTTCATCACTACAACCTCCCCATTGCTAAAATGCGCCAGGGTTTCACTGCTCCCCCTCTTGGACTCCGCCGCCACCGCCGTGATCCTTCACCCAGTTCTCCTGAACAGGTACAACCCCTCTTTCATATATGTATATAAAAAAGGTTGCTTTTTTGGAAATTGGGTATTGATTGACTAGCTTTATTGCACTTTGTGAATTTCCCAATTGTGGGATTGAATGTTTATTTATTTTGTAACTGATTCTTTGGTTTCTTGATGGGTAGTTTCAGTTTGTGTGTTCTGTTGGCACTTGGCACTGTGTCATACACTCTCCCTACCAAATTAGATATACATTTACCTTTTTCGTCCGTTCCAAGTTTTTAGAGGTTTAGTTTTAGTTTATGAAATTCCTAACATGCCATTACTTTTATACATAGTTGATTGAATGATATAATGTTACCACTGCTACATTTCAAGCCAGGGTTAAGTTTGGCAAAATAAAAATTATCCTTAAAAGTCGTCATTTTACAAATGTTTCTCTAAATTTGGAAAAGGAGTATGCCAGTAATTTTTGTTCTGTCGTCGCTGATTGACTTGTTATGGTAGGATGTTTCATGGTTTCTCTGTTTGATGTAATATGCCTCTTAGGCATGCTGTCAGACAGACACATGATTATCTATGTTTGTAGGTTTCTGTTATTCATTCTATTTTGTTGGCTACTGTTGATGTAGGAGTGAAACTTGTTGGTACTATAAGTTCTGTTATTTGACTCAATTGAATTTGGGTCTCATTTGCACTATCGTTGCCAGTGGACTTTGTTCTTTTCTGCTATCATAAATGGTTCCAGATAAGACCGTCTTGAAGTTCAATAGATCATTATTTGCATCTGTAATTAGACTATTTCTCACATTTATATCCGTAGATGAAAATTGTAGAATGTGATTTTAATTTCATAAGACAATTGTTGGTCTCTTTTTATCGTGATTAGAGCTGTGAAGGTGCATCTATCTTATCAATCTAAAATTTTTAAAATGTGATATCCTAACATTCATGATTAGTTAATTTAACCGTGTTACAAGGGACTGACATAGATGGTTACCAGAGTAGGTATAGTGAAAATTGGTCATCTCTCTCTCTCTCAAAACGATGATGCTAGAAAAGAGTTATGTACATGTTATAGGACTGCAATAATATTGCTTTGTCCTGCTGCTTCAAAATATGTAGTACATACAAGCAGGCCGAGTTTAAAATCCACTGCTTATCCATTTATGGTAGTCTTTGATTGACGATACAGCCTGAAAGTGCAAGTAGTCTGAGGAGGCATGTTGCTGCATCACTTATGCAACATCATCGATCAATACAGAGGAACAATCATGCTATACAACCTGTATCGCGTGCAAGTTATGGTAGTTCCATGGAGGTAAAAGTCATTGAGTTTATTTACTTTTCCCTAAAGAACTTGTTTTTGCTTTCAAATGTATGTGCATGATTTAATGAAAGTGAAAGAAAATAGCTATTTGAAGATAGTCTTGTTTTCTAGCTCCCTATAACTACTACTACTAACGCTGCTGCTTAATACTACACGATCTTAATTTTCTTGCTAAAAGCAAGCAGTTTCGTCAATCTCGACTTGTTAAATTTCAAATGCATCCGTCTTGTTTCCCTCGAACCACTTGTTGTTGAAATTGTGTATGTGCACACCTAGAAGGGGGATGAATAGGTGTGTGCATGTGTTAAACGGACTATGTCAAATTTAATTTTTTTGCACAGGTGTAATCTAAATTAGCCGTCTATTTTAGAACCTGTCTGTATTGAGTTGTTTTTACAACTCTTTCTGTATAACTTCAGACTTAAATGAAACATGTATGCAATGATGTTTTTGATATATTCTAATGTAGAAAACGAACAACCACCATAGTTAAATCAACTGAAAATATAAGGCAATAATCAATCACACATCACACCAAGATTTATATTTGGTTCAGCCCCCTAAACCTCCATTCTATGGGCCTACATCCAAGGTCAGGTATCAATTGATACCCAACAGATTTTCTTTAATATTAATAAAGCAATTACAATTATATCAACTCCCTATATATACAATAGAATTCAAAAAACTTCTTGAGCATACAACTGAAACCTCCTCCCTTGACCACCTCTGCACCCTTGGACACCTCTGCCTCCTTGAACTCTCCTTGTACGATATTAAAGGAAACCTCTTTTACAAGATATGAACTTTAAGAATAAAAGGGATTACAACTGAACACTATGATTTCCAGCAATAATACTAAAATCAAGGCACTTATAATTTTGCTAGAAAGATAGTAACTTTGTAAAACTTTGTTAATAAACTTGAAGTGTCATATTTATATAACCCAAACCCAATGGATAGCTTGTTGAAGACTAACAAAGTTTGTTTTAAAATATCTGGAAGATTTGAGAGAGGACAAACTTTGAAAGACCAAGTCTTTATTAATTTAGAAACAAACCCACATGTTTAAAAACAAACCCCATTAACAACCTGACCAAATTTAATGTAGGATGATTTTGAAATATTAACTTTTCCCTTTTTATTGAACATAATTTATAGATAATATATTTTGAAATCTTATCCAACACAATTTTGGTAACAACCAATATCTTAGAAAGATAGAATAAAATCTTATCTAATTTAAGTCCCTTTTTTAAACTAATATCTTTTAAGACCATAGGAGTTTGAATTCAATTACTATAAAACTAACTAGATATGGAAATAGTTACCAGAAAATTGATGACTAATTCAAATCTCCCAATCAATTCAGTTAAGGTATGGTAAAATAGGATTTTTATCTTTCAAGGGAACTTTTACCATAAAAAGACTTTTATCAGAAGATAGCATTTTTAATTTGATAAAAACTTTATGCCTTGATTCTAGGATTATGCTAGAAACCTCACATATATGTCTTAGACCCTTCCAATCTTTGATCTTCATAATCTACTGTATTTGAGCAATATTTTGAATCCTTGAACTTTCAATAAATTTTTCAACTTGTTAAATATCCAGCAATCAAGGTCCAAACCTGCAAAATTATAATAACGCTATAATAAAACAACTTGTCATCATTAAAACATATAAACCAACAGTTGTGTTGATTTTATTCGAGACCAAAGTTTTAAGAAAGATGTAAATACTTGGTTAAGGAGATTCAAGTGGATGTAATGGTTGGAAGTATGATAGTGTAGGACTTTTTACCACGTTAATAAGCCTTGGACTATAAAATGTTGGTTTCTTTGAAATTTATACATGTATCAGTAGTTATTACTATATATTTTTAATTTTTTATACCTTCTTCCTCCTCTGAAGAATGTCAATATTATTTTAGCTTTTAGGTGACCAGGGCCTTTTTCATATAGACGTCTTAAACCAGTCAAGTTAGTGCAAGCTCAAGCCGTTGAGATCCGCTGAAAAAGTTTTGGGGTGCTTAACGAGGAACAAAATCAAGTAGTTGTGTTTGGCTCAAGAGCATGCCAGAAACACATTTATACATGATATCTTTTATTAGCTACTTTATAGTTGAAAATTAAATCATAAATATGTTTAGAGGTTATCTTAAAATCCGTGTTCGAAACCTTTGACATTCTTTGAGGAATGTGGAAATGAGTTGCTTATTAGAGCATTTACAATAGTTTCCTTATCTCTATCTCTACTCTATAGTACTATTGGGTCATTCTGCAGGATAGAGATTAAATTTTTCCACTATATACCCAACAGATTCCTTATAATTATTCTTTAAATAATGAAATTCAAAATTTGAAAGTTCCAACAGTCAAAACATATTTTGACGGTGCTAACTATTTGACCTTTGTATTGGCTACTACTACCTATTGTTTTTAATTATAAAATTGCTATTAATTTATTAATCTTTTTTGAAGTAAGTATGTGATATTTTTAAATTTAAAATTAATATAAATTTAATCAATACATATTGTAACTTATTTAGCAAAAAAATACTAGTACTTATAAAATTTATTATTTTTACAATTCTTAGCAAAATTATTAAGTTTGAGAATGCATCAAATTGACTTATAAACATTAATAATAATTTTATAATTTATAATAGAGTATAATTTATCAATTGTATCCCATTGTAAAATAACTTTTATTTTATTTTAAATTTTTATGGAGTGAGTATTGAATGGATTGTAGAATGCAAATGTACATAAGATCAATATTAACTTTTAAAAGTTATTTTGTGATATTTTTAAATTTAAAATTAATATGATTCATTTAAAATTTGAAAATAATAAATTTTATAATTAATAGTACTTTTATAATATTTATAATTATATTGACATGAATTAAATAAATTTATATCAATTTTAAATGTGAATACGTTTGAAATTAATTTTTTAAAAATAAGTCAATATTAATTTTATAATTTGAAAGTGAAGATAAGTTGGATAATAATTGATGAGTTGTCCACTTAAATGAGAGTGTGAAATGTCATTTTGCATACATAGAGAACGATTTTTGACTCCCTCATATAGAGATTAAAATAGAGAGTTAAATAAGGATAAAGAAACTGTTGGATAATGATTTGTTGATGTATTCTTCAAAGTTGGGGATAGAGATTTTATTAGGGAAACTGTTGTAAATGCTCTTATTACCTCCATTCTGTAATAATAGTCGTTTTAGCTTTCATGCACATGAATTAAGAAAGTCATTTAATACTATCATTTAATAATTAAAATTTGTATTAAATTTCATGACTACTCTTTTATGGGAAGTTGAAAACTACTAATACAAGGGAGAAGATTTCTTGGGACAATGAGAGAAGTTAGGGATGATATTGGAAAGTAAATAATTTATTTTTCTAGAAAGTTGTAAATGACAAATAAATTGGAACAAATTTTGTCTTCTAAAAAGTCAATTATTATGGAATGGAGGTAGTAATTTGATTTTGGGATATTTGACTTCCTTTATCATGATGTTATTTATTTAGTTGGAATCTGCCTATTGCAGTCATTTGAAGATATCTTCCAATACCCGATAGGAATTTTCAATGATTATTAAATAATGTCACCCATATAACAGCAGTCTTGGAATCCCTCAGAGATTTGGCCTTCATGCCTGTCTTTGGCGAAACAGTTTCTGCTATTATACCACTCACATGGCTTCACATGTTTTTTCCAAAAGGTGGCACCTTATAATCCTGCCGTGAGACCTACCAGCTCTGTAGACTTTAAGAGAGGCATTGGTGAAACTAGCTATAGCCTCAAAACATCTGCGGAACTGCTAAAAGTTCTGAATCGAATCTGGAGCCTGGAAGAGCAGCATGCGTCCAACATTTCACTTGTAAAAACATTGAAAAAGGAGCTAGACTATGTTCGTGCCAAGATCAAGTACTTGGTTCGAGATCAGCAAGGTGATCACCATGAGATGGATGAATTGATGAAGCAAATTGCAGAAGACAAGGTGGTTTGGAAGAGCAAGGAACAGGATCGGATCAATGCTGCCATTCAGTTTGTGAGGGATGAACTAGAAGATGAAAGGAAGTTAAGGAGACACTCAGAGAGCCTGCACAGAAATTTAGCTAGGCAGCTCTATGAGGGAAAAACATCTCTTACTAATTCCTCGAAAGATCTGGAGAAAGAGAGAAAATCACGGAAGCTGTTGGAAGACCTTTGTGATGAGTTTGCTTGGGAAATAAGAGACTACGAACAAGAACTGCATGCTTCGAAACAGAAGTCTGAGAAGGACTGGGCCAATAAGGCTGATCGTGATAGGATGATTCTCCATATATCTGAATCATGGCTTGATGAACAAAGTCAGATGAAAGTAGAATCTCGGTCTGGTTTGGGAGAAAAGAAGTCAATTGTGGATAAATTAACTGCTGAAATAGAGACTTATCTTCAGACTAAACGGAGTGGTAATTACCAAAGCTAAGTTAATTTGGGCCCAAAGGATCCCTCCTTCAGGCGGAGCTCTGTTGAATCCATCCCCTTGAATGTGGCTTTGAGTGTTCCTCGAGATGAGGGTGACGAAGATGATTCTGCAGGCAGTGATTCACATTGTTTTGAGCTAGACAAACCAGTCACTAACTTGAAACCAGAAGTTGAAGAAGATAAAGAAAGTAAAAGCAATACAAACTTTAACCCAAATGAAACAAAGAATAAACTTGCATCTCTGGAAAATACAAAGGGTCGTCATAAGACCAGCTTGCAGGTGAAATTTGAAGAACAGATGGCTCAGGCCGTATTGTGTAATAAAATCAAGAATCAAGCTAAGGATACTGAACAGGGTAAAACTGCAGATGGGAGCCCAGTTGAGGTAAACATATCAAAAACAAATGAAATTTCTGAAGCCACAGAAGAGGATAGCCAAAAAAAGACAAAAGCTGATGGATTTCATGATTCAAGCTCAAACTATATCGATAATTTGATTTGGAGTGGTTATTTGTTGTAAGAAAGTGGGAACTTGCACTTTGAGAATGATTACAGGTTAACTTCTGGTGATAACTCTACATGGAGGACTCGTGCTAGTCCAGTAAGACGGTGGGCAGTGAAACTCCCATCACAAGACATTGACGTACCTGAGTCATCTTCAAAAGCGCCTTCAGAGTTAAATGTGAATACTTTGAAGGAAAAGCTGCTTGAAGCAAGAACCAGGGGTCAAAGATCAGGCTCACGTTTAAAAGGCTCGAAAATTTCCTTCAAGGCTTAAGACAAGAGGTGAGCTTTTAGCTTCATAAGTTGCTATATATATTTAGGCCTGAAAACAAAAGTCAAGACTCTTTTGTATTTTGTGTAAATGTTAGCCAAAATACTCCGAGTGTAAATGTTTTCTTCATTGTAGATGTAGTTTTATCTTCATGTAACTAAAATCTTGGAAATAGAATATATCAGATGTGTATATGAATAGTATACTGTTTATGTATGTCATGGTTAGTTGGCTATACGCCTATACATATCAAATGGAGTAACAAACCTTGAAAGTATCAGTGCTTTGTCTTCTTTATATCCACCTCAGGCTGACCCTCCCTTATTATTGCATTAGCTGGTAAGCCAAATCTCGGAGATGCTCCATTGCTCCCTGCAAGACTCTAATTTTTATCCAATTTGTTAGCTGCTTGTCACTAAATTATGCTATTCTCCCGTGTACATGCATCTTGTGGTAAGCTCATACCTCGTTGAGATAACCTGTGCTTATGCAGATCATATTTGTATTTAAATCAAATTAATTCCAGAATTTGGTTTTCTTATTTTAGTCAAGAAATTAATTATTCATGAGAAGATGGTGCTAAAATTTGGATTTTATATTTTTTGTTAAATATTCTCTTGTTTCCAAAATAGATGTAAAAGAATATTAAAGGATAAGACAATAGGCTTTTAGAGATGTAAATTTTGTTGAATCTAAAAAATAATATTAATTAAATAATAACATAACTGATCAAACTACATAATATTAATTAATTTTTATTAGTTTTTTAGTGTTATGGGATTGATTATCTTTTAGTTTTGCAATTAGTGAAAGGGAATTAGATCCGTTAGTTTTATCTTGCAAGTGTTTATATGGACAGTTTTTAAAAAAATTATATTACAAGGGAATGGTAATATAATATGTAAATCACCCTTGATAAAACTATGGATATTCTGCTATATTTGTACTTTTTAATTGATCTGCTACACTTTTAAGATTATATTACAAATATCAAGAAAAGTCCTAAATGATGATAAAATTATTTTTATCATATATTTGAGTAAAAAATAATAATAAGTTACATACAATAATTCTTTCATTGTTACTTTTACAATTATATATATATATATATATATATATATATATATATATATATATATATTGGTAAAACAAACAGAACTCCAACTAATTCGTAATTTATAATATTTAAATTTCAGGAGAAAAAATTAACATTTATTTTAAATCCGAAATAAACAAGTCCAAAGTCTACTTTATTTTAATTAGTGTTATGAAGCTGACCGGGGTGATGTTGAGATTAAGAAGGTGATGGTAGTATGTACATAGGTTGAATTTAGGAACATCTAGGCCCCAGAGAATAAAGAAAAATCAAGCTTTTACAACACCAAGATCTTGATATATGATTCCATATATACCACCCTTTTAGTTTTGGTCAATTTACAGCTTGAGCACCAGACATGGACATCAATTAAGCACCAAATTTTGCATTATAACATGCATGGCGCCAACAGGGCTTAAACACGTGGAAAATTTCCATGTGGTCAATAACTGTAAACCATTAATTGAAGACACGAATCAAGTGTAGTGTAAAAAATTTGTTAATGCATAATGGGTTGTAATAACTAGTTTTAGTTGCCTCTAATTCAAATATATATATATATATATATATATATATATATATGGGAAATATATATAATATATAATATATAATATATAATATATATGGTGTAATATCCTATCAATCATAGCATATATGATGATATGGGAGAGAGAAATGGTGTGGTGTAGTGTAGAAATGGTGTCCATATTTGACATACTACTATTTAGCTTGCTTATACATATTTACTTGTATAATTCATATATTCTGTTTTATTTAGGGAGGGGAGGGGGGAAGGAGACAGTGCTAAAAGAAATGGGGTGGGGTGGGGTGGGGTGGGGTGGGGTGGGGTGGAGGGTGGCATTTGTCACTTCCTGTTTGCTAGCTAGGACTTGGGAGTAGAGAGAGAGAGAGAGAGAGAGAGAGAGAGAGTTAGGGTTAGTACTAGGATTAATTTTCAGTGGTTGGTGCACGTTTATATATACTTAAAAACTTCTTCAGTCTTGATCATGGAAAGTGGAGGAGGAGGAGGTATTGAAAGATAAGGGAGACAAACTTTAAAGTGTGTGTCTTTAATTTCCTTGTTTGATTGAGCATGATAGAAACACCAAGGTCCTATGGAGATTCTATTTAATTTTCACAATTTCCATTGCCTACACCAAGGTTCATGAAACCCTACCAAGGAACTCAAAAATAATTTAATTTCATTTGTAAAAATGAAATAATAAATTATTAATTTAGCAGCAATGACAATATAAAACTATAATGACATATTCGAGGCGTTACATTATTTCTTATATATAGTCTTTGCGAAAGAACCCTATTAAAACTGTTATGGTTTTTCCTTGTATTGTGCATAAAATTAAAAAATAATTAAAAATATTAAATATAATATTAATTATACTATAATACTTTAAATCTCATTTATTATCATACCTATTTTATACTTTCTCTTATCTATAACATATTATAATTAATTCTCTTAAATTTTTTTAAATGTTAAATAATTTAAAATAAATAAAATCACCTAAAATTTCATATATTATGAGTAAACTAAAAACCAAACAAAAAAAAGTTTGCTATTGATGAGACGGTTGCAGGAAGCAAAGGCGAAAGAAAATAGAGCAATTTTTAATTATTTATTTTTGAAACAGAAAAAAAATTACAAATTCAGAATTCCACAAGGTAACTTTCGAGTGAGACGTCGATAGAGAGAGAAAATAGACATATTACTAGGCCTATTATAAAATCCATACATGCAAGCAAGATTTGAAACAAAAAAGTAGCGTTGATATCTTAAAGAAAATTAATGGTTTACAGTTATTGACCACGTGGAAAATGAATGTGACTAATGGGTGTGATTGACTTAGTTAAATATATATAGTACATTAATTGGTCATTCACGAGTATAATATGATATTTTAAAATTATACACAAAGATTAAAAAATAATTATATAATATTAATTATTTATAATACTCTTCATCATATATTTATATTTATCTCTTACTCTCTCTCTCCTCTTTTTCTATCATTTTGAACATATTTTCATGAGAGTGATTAGTATGAAGTTAATTTTGGTCAATTCATAATCAATACATTATCGACAAGCAAACCAGGAGGTAATTTCTCTCTCTACATGTCACTATTGTATTGATCAATTGACCAACTTACCATGAAGTTAACTTCATAATAACCGGATCCTATTTTCATGAAGGATAATTTTAAAAAAATTATAATAAATTATATAAAATATAATATAATTTGAAAAAAAGTGAAACCATCTCATATATTTTGATTTTGATACGGAAGGAAAGAGTATAACTTGAGAATAAATATAATGTGGTTACAGACCAGTCGTACTTGCTCAAAACTACAGTAATCACCAACCCAAGTATAAAGAATTCAAAAAGCTCAAATTAAACAAAAAAGAAAAAATATTCTCTTAATTATAGTAACATATTTGTAAGTACATGCGTTAGATCTGAGATGAGGATATTTGGGTAATTGCACCAACTGGGGGAGACATACATGTCTAGGAACTTGTTGCAGCAAGACTTAAGTGGGAAAAATCCAAGAACACCACCATCCTCGACCATGTGCGACTCCACCCAACTTCAGATCAAACCCTAAAACCGCTGGCTGCAGCACTTATTTTAACCTTGAAACTGCTTTTCAAAATAACAACATAATCAAATCAAACCTAACCTTACTTTACTAGATAGGTTGTTAATTGGAAGCCTTGACAAAATAGAGTGTATATATATATATATATAAAAAACTTGAAACTGTAAACGAGTAAACTAAATTTATTCTGTCTGCTTTGAAACCCTAGCAGAATAAACACCAAATGTGGATGGGAATGGAAGGAATTAAGTATCGGAGTAACTTAGCCTGGATACTGTCATAGAGGAATTAGCATCTAATCTAAAATAAAACAAGGGAGTTGCATAGTGTGTTTTAATGGGTTCCTGAATCACAGTTGACTAATCCTATTAGCTGAAAAAACTCCCTGATTCGGTCACCACCGAGCAGTCGGACAACCCTCCACTTACCCAACATGACCCCTTCAAAAACTCTCTGATTCGTTGCATACTCCCTCCGAAGTGGTATTGATATGATGGTGAAGCTGTTAAATTGCAAATAACTAAGTAACCTTTCAAGTAATCAGACCTCAAAAAACATAATCTTGATAGAAGTATATTGCAGGAATAACACACAAACTCAGATATATATATATATATATATGCTTGTAGTTGGTGCACATTTTTCTTATACTTTACTCGTAATTATATAATCAACACAAATAAATAAATTTGTGTATTTATAAATAGGCATGATAAAATATTTAGTGAGACAAGGGAGCTCCCTTCAGTCCAAGTACAGGAAGCTTAAGACTCAATCTGCCTCCCGCATCATTCACTCAGTTACCCATTATATATAAAATAAAGAGTATTTGTATGAATGAGTCGGCAGCTAATTGAATCCTACATGCCACCCATGAGTGGACTGAAGAAAGCTCTCTCTCTTCTCCTTCATTATTTTATTTCATAACTAATTAAATATTAAAATACAAATTAAAGCTACAGATATTTACACAATGAAAACAACTCTAGCACTACATCAGAGCTGCCTGCTCAATACATAGCAAAAGATCCACTTAGTTATATATATATATATATATATATATATATATATATATATATATATCATCTCACAAAGAATTTGAAAGAGAAAATATGTGAAAAGAAGGGTGCATAAAGTTTGGATGAAAAGGAAAAAGAAAGAAAAAAGAAGGGTTAATAAGAAGAGAGAGGGCTAGCTAGCTAGAGGCTTGAATGATATACCGGAAGAGAAAAGTTTCTACTTATTCCAGTAGAGTAGTGTCTCACTAGCTCACAACCAAAGAAACTCTAATGGGGTTTATGAGTTGCGGAAGAGTGGCATTATATAGCTAAGAGAAAGGGAATGGTAGTGATTTGACATTAATACTTATTTATTAATTATGCTAAATAGTAGTAATATATTAAGTAAGTATGAGTATATAGCAATAACAATGCGTACGAAAGGAAATTATTCATATTCTTCCTCTCTTTTTTTGCTTTCCTTTTGAACACGCTAGCCCCCAATTTTATTGCATTCTGGAAAAGCCGCTGCTTTTTGCTGGCTTTTAAATACTTAATTAATAAATACTCTTGTATACTGATAAGCATGAACGGTATAAGTCAATTAACCACTAATTAATTAGTTAGTAGTACTATATATAGTACTAATTAACATGAGCTAAGGCAAATTAATCCACAAGGTCATACGAACAAATCATATATAACAATCATATGAACAAATCATAACTCCTGAAAATGAGGTTGTTATCCTTATCTTTTCCACAAAAAAAAGAGAGGTAAAAGTAATTTATAAATTCTATATGTTTATATATTAACTTATCTTCTGTTCTATTTATTAAGTTAATATTCTTGTTTGATTTATGGGCTATAGATGTTTAATTCACTCCCCTAATCAAAAGTATATTCATGATTCTAAATATACGCTAAATTATTGTTGACAAGGGGAAAAAAAACCTAGCTAGAATAAAAGTTTTTAGATAGGGTTCCATGTAGGATCGTGAACACTCTTTTTCAGCAGGTATAACCCTAATTAGACAATTCCAAGTAGCTAGTTAGTAGGTAGGTAGCTCTAGTCTCTATAGCCTTTCTGTGTGTGTACGTATGAAATATTTTATACTCCTGCTTCTCCAACCTAGAGGTAATACTTTATACTCCTACTTTGACTACTTTAATCTGCTAACATGTAGTTATATTACTAATAATATCTTCATCCATGAGAAGTTAATAATTATGTCTAAATTAATGACTTTTCCACATATATAGTACTAGTTGTATGTATGCGTGCCCTCTTCAACATTTTGATTATAAAAACAATAAATAAAGTACAGACCATATCCCTATATATATATATATATGTATATCATAAAGTATATACTTAGCAGATCAAAGTACAGATTATATCCTTATATATCTCATACTTAACAAATTAATTATATTTATATACTAATATACACTATAACAGGAACATCGGCATATAGAACAGCTACTACTGATCCGGTATTAAGATATGATACAAGTTTGTTCAAAGTTCATTAGTTTCGTAGTCTCACACTGAATAAATTAGACTCGATAATATATATATATATATATATATATATATATATATATATATATATATATATATAAGAAGTTTCTTTACTGATTATCGATTTATTTTAAATTAGGTGTTTCAACATAGTGTCAAAGTAAGGCTATTTATGTTTTTGTGTTGTGGCTCATATTGGATGTAGTAAGAGTTCAAAGTCCATATACGTTATCATTGTACATAATTCTTTAATTACTATGATTCAACCATTCAAAATGGCTTTGGCTACTTTTACACCACTATTAAATTTGACCCTGTGAATTAATTAAATATCCTTGTACAGCTTTAAACCATTTAAAATTATGTACATCTTTTTGGTGGAACAATTCTAGGCTGTGGCATGCATGTTGTTAAATATTTTGCCAGCATAAGGTTGATTTTTACAGGCTTGTTTTGTCTACTTAGTTGTGTGCCATTTTTTCGTAAAACAAGTCCACAGACTTTAAGCCAAGTGTCTCAAAACTTTCATTTGGCTTTCGTGTAGCAACAATGTAAAACCTCAATCAGCAATCTGTTCATTACAAAACAATATCAGCAAACTGTTCACTTGCATGGGTCTTCTGATCAAATTCTCCTATATATAAAAAGAAGGGTAACCTTCCGTAAATATAAATTTAAACTTTGCAAACTTCAGTAAAATTTACAAAATGTTTGTTCACACAAAAAATGTAGTCCCTCCTTTTTCTTAAATATAAATTTAAAATTTATAAACTTTACAAATAAAGCTATTTTATAGGAAGAAAAGAGGTAAAAAGGACGTAATTAGGAGCTTCAAGTTCAAAAATAAAGTCTTAAATATTCCTCCCCTTGAGAGAGTAATTAATGTAAAATTGTACCTCTAATTAATTTATTCACATGTTAATTACAATCTAGTAGATGAGATTTAGGTATTAAGAGAAACTATCCTTTAATTAATGTACAAATATATATCAGCAAGCATAAAAATATAGCACGGGACCTAAACACATGACATATACTTATATAATTTAGTAGTAGCATTTTAGTCTAATGAGAAATTAAACGAGGAAACCAATATTAATTAGTAAATCGAAATGGTAGATCCAAGCTGAGGCTTCTGAGAAGGGGAAGAGACGACATAATTAGATTCTTTGTTTAGGAGACACACAAATAAAAGACAGTGGGGAGGGAGGGAGAGAGCGAGGGAGGGAGCTACCTACCTACTGAAAACACCGTCTTGTCAACCCAAAAAGCCTGGCCGCTAACATCAAAATGGTATTCCACTCCTCCATTCTCACTCGCAACTCACTATCCACCTTACCTTACTTTTGCTAATTACTGCTACTCATACCCCCGCACCCCACTCCACCCCACTCCACACCCCAAACCCCAAACCCCACACCTCCTACTCTCGTCCTCCTCATATTTCTCCTCCTACTACTTACTATTCCTATATATATACTAGTTTGTTCAATCACCACTTTCTTTTTTTCCTTTCACTGATCCATCAATCCATCTATCCCTTTTTCTGATAATACCCACGAGCTCTTGATTCAGATCATTGGCAATGAGAGAGTAACTGGATGTAGTAACTTGCTTCATTAATTAGTTCCATTCTTGCCTCGTATATTGTTGGGAATGATTCATATATTGGTCAGCGTGTTCCATTAATTACTGTTATGACGAGGATTATAGGTAATCCATATTTGGTATCTGAACTAGTGATTATGTCTAACACTCAGATCCTAAATTTAACATATATACAATATTATTTTTTATGCAGATCAATAAAAAGTTTAGGAAAACATACGATATTTACAGCACAGAAATTTTTAATTTACATGTTACATTTGGTTATTACATCAATTGCGTTGAAAAAGAAAATTTTGCCCTGAAAATATCATCATCTCTCAAAATTTAATGGAAGACGGCTAGGAAATTAGAAGTATACGTAATTGGTTCAACTACTAATTTTAGTAAATAATGGTGTCTTTTCTGTAATAAGTACTACTCCTATGAAGTTAATTTAAAAGAGACACTAGAATGAATTCAAATCTCTCTCTCCATTTGAATGTCTAGTTTCACCCATAAAATGGTGGTCCAATGTTATGTGTACGTCTCTTCTTCCTATCCTACCTACAAAAATAAAAGTTTCATTTATAAACTTTATAATATATTTTCCTTTAAATTTGCACTTAAAATAATATAATATTATTATTATAGTTGTGACCACGATGAAATTGAAAATATACACTCTCATTTTTTTTCATTTGATTTTCACAATGTACCAAAATTTGAATATTAATTTAATCTTACGATGGAGCAAGCTTTAAAATATAAATTTGACGTGCAAATATCATTCATTATTCTATAGATGTAAGTATGTATCATCCCAAAAAATGTTGAGTTATTTCAAAAAAAATACGAAATGAGATTGATTCATTAATAATATGATCCAAATCTGAACATTAAAAATAGTTCGAATAAAAATATGAGTAAAATTTTTTAATGTGATTTGATACATACTCGATTGATACAGATTTGATTAGACACTCGATACATTCTCTTATAATATATATAAATTAAAATCAAATTAGGATAATTAATTATTGTTTTGTTTTGTTTTTAATTGTGATTTTATATTTGTAAAGTGTAATAGTACATATATTTTCTCGTTTCTAAGTAAAACAACAAATTCAATTTATTATTATATTTATTATAAAACTAGTTATTATGTGGAGACTTGAAAACTCGCGAGTAATTAATTTGAATATCGAGTAATAAATATTCGAGTCGAATCTGAGTAGAATTTTTTAAATACAATTCGAATTCGAATATGAATTTAATATTTCGAATGGCTCTTTGTTCGTTTCGGTTCGACTAATTTATACCACCGTTAAGTATCGAAATTATCAACATTCGACTTTGTGAAGAGTTAATTTATAATATTTTTAAATTCATTTTATTTAATTTATTCTTTTCCAAATATAAATTTATTTATCAATTTATATTCATAGTATCTCAAATCAAAATTTAAAACTATTTTAGAATGGAAAAATATTAAATTAGAAATGCCCCCATCTTAAACGGGCGAAATAAGAAAGATGAGATTTCTCGCAGACAACGTCAACACTTGCAGCAGCAGTAGGGGAAACAAGTTCCAATGCAAAGCAATTAAGTGAAGATGTGAGAGAAGCAAATATTCATCTACTGTAGTAGTCCTCCCTCCCTCCAACCATAAAACTAAAATAGTATTATTAGTATTGAAGATATTCTCATTAATTTCAAAATATAAAATTAATACTAATTTGTTAAAAATATGTGCAAGACAATTTATATTTTTAAATGACATAATAGTTAAGTTTAGAAAAATTATAACAATAACTGATCTTATACTTAAAAGTTGTACTCTCTCAATCTCTTTATAAGTGGCATTTTAAGAAGAAGTAAATAGATCAAGAAATTAGTGTTTTATCAAATTAATTAAATCGGATATAAAATCACAATGTTACCTTTTAAAATTTATTGAATAGTTAAAGAGAAACAACTCAATATTTAATGTTTAGAGATATTAAAATTAATATTTTTTTCTTGAAATCTAAATATAACATATAACAAAGAAGAAAACAATTTCTTTAAAAAGATAGATAAAAAGAAAATTGTTTAATATTAGTTTTAAAATAAAATTGTTTATTTATTAGATGGTAACAACTAAATTTAATAATAATTCTAATATTATATTTTGAATGGGAAAAATTATTACACAAGTAGTAGTAACACTGGAATTAAACGAAATGAGTTTAACTGTGGAATGTTCAACTTAAATTTACTTTATTTTTATAAATATAAACAAGTCGGGTTTAAGTAGGATTAAACTGGACCAAACTTAATTGATTTATAATTTTTAAACGATCTGGATTCGATAAGAATATTAGTGCACTAGACAAGTACTCTATATAATATATTGATTGATATATAAGTGAGTAATTGGGACAAATGGGGTTGTCCCATGAAATGACATGGTGGTGGAAAGTATATTAGTAGTAGTATTATATTTATTACCCTATCTCTTGTTAAATCCATCGCTCCATGTTTTTTGTCATTACATAAATAATAATGAATGAGTTTTTACCAATTAATTGTCAGCCAGAATAATTCATAACCTGCCCACATCGTCCTTTGCTTACTTCTTTTTCAATATTCTCTGTCCCCTCTCTCTCTTCAGTCTCAGCTGCACTCACACATCTTCTTCTTATATTCCTTATTTAAATATTTTTAGGAGACCCATATTTCTACACCAAACGAAGCGTATAAATATTAACTCATGTGTTTAAATTTTTATTTAGTGTAAATATATCAATTCTTGGACCCCTTAAAAATTCAATTTAACTGTTCAACCTACCTAGTTTGTCTAGATCAGTAGTAAATTATAAATTATACCAGCACTACTAAATATACGATGAATTTTTTAAGTTTAAAATTAATTTCATTTAAATGCAAGTTAAATGAATTACATTACTTTGTTCCGTGATAATTAAATTTGGCACCTTTAAATTAGCTCAATAATCATAATAGTTGAGCTCGAGTTTTTTTCAAAATATATATGATAAATATAAGGAATTGTTTTTTCAACGAGTAAAATTTGACATTTTCACAAGTTTTGTCACACAAAACCGTTCACATACACCTGTTGCATGCGTATTTTGATGACTACGCGATTTCGCTTTCTGTAGCGTGTCTTTATCAATTTAATTTGTAAAAATATAAATCAATTCCCTAAATATCAATTTTTTGAAGGCATGCCACATGACTTGGACATACTAATTTAATTTTAATTTTAAATAAAATCATCTAAAAATTTATGCCTAAACATAACTTAACACAAATCAAATCTTAATGTTAGTATTTGGACCCTCTACCCACAGATGAGGCAGAAATGATAAAAGACCAAAGACCTAACCAGTCGATGGGAGGTGACAAGGCCCTGAGGTAAACACCGAAATCCTTTTGAGGAGTTACATTAGTCGCTTGTGCAGGCAACTGTCCTCACATCAGTCACTGGTGCATGGTATGATCTCGATCGTATAAAAATAATAAACATGAAGTTAATTTTGTTGAATTCACGAAACAAGAGATTGGTTCACAAACGGGCTTACGAGGCCAGGAGAGTCACTAACGAAAGAGAGAAATTCTTAAATCATCTTAGATGAGTTGGAATCTACTGAACCCAACCGTATATATGAAAAGTTAAACACTCATTTTACACTAAAATCTTTAAGAAGGATGGATAATATATATATATATATATATATATACACACAATTGTGTATTACATAATAAGACGAATGACTCATCGTCATAATCCAAAATAGATATAGTGACGGGTGAAACTGTCATTATAATTCAAAAAATCGTCGTTATAACTAACTTTTTGTCTACACAAAGAATTATGTATATATATCTTTTCCCTATATATATATATATATATATATATATATATATATCCTATTTACTAACGACTACATCGAAAGCATTTTATGTATGGTGGCCCGTGAAGACGTTCCGTTCGTGCATATTTGAAAAATTCGGTCGGGACCACACCAAAGATACCAATATATATATATATATATATATATATATATATATATATACACATCATCACTTAATTAATATTTAAAACATATTAATTCTATTAAACGCGTATATATATGTATTAGGTGTGGATATACTTAAGTTGCTTTATTCTCAAATTAAGATATTCACAATGATGCATCGTTTAAATTCCTCATGTCTGGCACTTAACAATAAAAAAGTTAAATTTCATGATTAAAAATAAATCCCACAAGTCTATACAAAAGGATTCATTCATTCTGATCTAGTAGGTAGGTATTAATTTTAATTTCATATATATAATTAGTGAGAGCATCGTACATTATAATTAAGAGACAAGTAGAATTTAACTTTGTAATGTTTAATAAAAGCATCAACATTCTGATAATTAATTAATTTAAACACATTATATATTAAGTGGTTGTGACCAGCTAGCTAGCTAGCCTGCCATATATAGCAATATTTAAGATTGTTACCCTTTTATACTTAGGACTGATCAGAAAGTAAAGGAAAGGAAACATACATGGATCACTCATTAATTAATTACAAGTCTTTTCCCTCCCCTAATTAAAATACTAAATTCTTACCCGGATTTTAGCTATTGGATGGATGGATAAATTATTCCATTCCCTACTTTATATGTGTGATTTGATAACTTGATTTTACATAAATGTTATTCTGTCCTATCAATTATTGTTTGTTTATATTAAAAAAAATTCTATCGCATATTAAAAATGGAAAATTGTCTAAACCTAGTCCGGAAATAAGTACAATTCAATTATACTTTCGGATTGATTTAAGGGAATTAATTAATATTTTTACGAGTAAAAATGATAATTTCACAATGTCTAGTAATTGGATTCTTGTGAAAATATCAATTCACTTGATTTAAATATCACCGCCCTATCCCCGAATCAATTGCATTAGATGCATTGGAGGGCGGGATGTAATTTTAAATGAGTTAAGAAATTTGGAACAAATTGAGAATTGTTACATAACAGTTTTTGAATATATCTATGTAAATATTCACCGTCACATCCAAAGACACACGAGAATAAAATAGTAATAAAAATATTTTTATCCCCTCTTTTTATTATCATTTTACCTTTAAGTAGATAGCAGTATATTCTAAGTTTTCATCATTATTTTAGTATATATGTTACATACGTGAATAAGCACAAATCACTTGGAGGTCACAAAAGAAGGGGAAAATAGACGAGGGAAGCTACTTCATCAAAAGTTATCCTTCTTATTCGCCCAGCCCATGTATAGATTGCCTCCTGTTCGTTATAGGCCTGGTACTTCTAGCATAGACAATAGTGCTGGGCGTTTCGAAATGGGCTGTTGGAAACTGGCCTTAATATACAAAAACAATTGAATACATTTAACATACGTTTATGTAGATTTATTTAGGGTCCTTTATATAAATATACAACAAATAGAAAGTAATTACAAAAAAAATGCATTAACTAAATAATTATAAAAAGAATGTAATTATTACAAAAATAGTACAATTCACATTAATAAGAAAACCTAAAATCAAGGACAAATAACAGCCATAATTAATAATTCAAATTCAAATTCAAATATTTGGATCTAACAACAAAAATAAATTCAAATTCAAAATAATAATTCAAATTTAAATATTCAAATTCAAATCTTCATCTCCCTCACATACAATTTGAAATAATAGTCCGTCATTCATTACCATCATTGCATGAATCTCCGTTGTCCAAAAACGCCAACGAAGAATAAGAAGAAGATTCACCTATAAAAGTTTAAAATAAATAGATGTAACTTTTAATGTTCTGAATTTTTTTTATAACTATTTTGTTACTCATAAATAATAAAATGGTCATCTTTGTATGAATGGTTAGCTACCAACTGCATCACATTCAAACGAAATTGGTAACTTAATAAAATTGAATTGGTTACCTTGATGCAAGTTTTGGCTACCAACTGCACTAAAAATCTGCGGTGTGGATGTGAATTAGTTACTTTGGTATGAAGGTGTTGTTACCTTGAGTACGAAGGTTTGCTTACCTTAATCAAGGTTTGATAACCAATTTATACTAAGAAAAAAATTTAAAGTGTGGAGGTTGATTGGTTACTTTGATATGACATGTAAGACCCCGAAAATTTTTTTTAAATAAAAAGGAATTTCCTTTATTTATTATTTTGAAATAGTAAGGGTTGATTTGATTAATGTGGATAGTTAAGGGTTAAATACATAAATATTTCAAAATAAGCAAGTGGTTATAAAATATTCATTTTTGTTAGGGAATATTAGTTTGGTCATTGGAATATTAAATCTTTGTCGAGAATATTAAATGCGGACGAAGCGACCATGTGTGGGCCCATAACGAAGCGATTGGATGAAGAAAAGCGACAAATATAAGTTGGTTAAAAATAACGGCGTAGTTATTACAGTTAAAATTTGTTGGAATACCGTTGGTTAAAATCTGATGTCTGGCGTGGTTGCGCGATGGCACACGGTATTGCCGAGATTGTTGAATTATTGATCCTTACGTGAAAGCCTTTACTCGATAATTTTTTACGGTGAATTCTTGTTCAATATTTTATTTTATTGATTCATAATTCTTTGCGTTGATATTTTATATTATTGTTGTTCGATAATTGTCAACTTTACATTATCTCCATTATCGGATCAATAATTCATATTATTTAAATAATATTATTAGATAGCATTATTGGCAATGTCTAGAAAGTTACATCGAGGAGGTTTGGTCACCTAATTGCGGCGCCCGATGAGGAGAAATCCTTATCGGAAAGCCCTGCTTTCACAGGAGCGGCTGGTTATCATAATTGTGATTACAGTAATATTATTTGTGAATAATTAATTATTGATTCATATGATAAAGAAATATTTATTTTATGTGGATATAAATGATGGATTTATTTATGTGGTTATAAATGAAGAAATTATTGTTGAGGTGTTTTATCGGTATTTTACAGTTGGAGGTATTAAAAATTAAATCGGGGTTTTGAGATATATTGCGGGGTTATAATTTTTAATCCGAATAGTTGGATTGTGGTAATTTTTGGGTATGTTATACATACATAAGTTGAGTATATGTCCACAAATTTTGAGCCGATAAAAATGCACGAATGATTTGTTATGAATTTTAAGAGGTGTCGATTAGGAAATTAGGGTTATAATTGATTTTGGTGGAAAATTCTAGAATTGAGTGGGCCCCACTTATGGTTGGTGAAGAAATGTGCTGAATTTTATTTCAAATGTGGTGGTGGCAATAGTAGCGAGTAAAGCCATCGGTGTAGCAGTCAAAATCTTGGTAGGCTAACATTTTCTATAAATAGAAATTTAAGTTAGAATTGAAAATCACACCGAAACAAAGTTTTCTCTCTTTCTCTCTCTATATTATTGAGCGTATTTTGTGAGTATTTAGATACTTTGAGAGTTCTTTGTTGATCAAGTTTCATTCAAAGATCACTTGAGCCTTTCCTTAGAAATCTTGATTCTTTGAGGTAAGGGATATTATTTTTTCAAATAATGATATTATTCTTCTTGATATCATTATGTTGAAATGTTGATCTGAAGTTTTATCAAATTTGGAACTTTTTCATGTAGGGGTTACTATTCATGAGTTCTTATTCATGAGTTCTTATTCATGAGGTTTCTTATTCACGAGTTACTATTCACGAGTACTATTCATGAAGCGTGAAGATGTTTTTGTGGAATTTCTATCTTTTGGTGTCGGATTTACTATTCATGTATACGGTACTATTCACGTATACGACACTATTCACGTATACGGCACTATTCACGTATACGGCACTATTCACCAAAAAAAAAAATAAAAATTTCTTCTTTTTGTCCAAAACATCTATTTTGGATACTAGCTTTGATTGTATCCATGTTTTGATCATTCTTGAATTTTACACCACTATGATTATTTTTGAGGTATTGTTGGACATGGATAAAATAAAGTACGAATCATTAATCCTTAATCCTTGTCATTTTGTTTCACTGGATTCGTTCTTTAAAAATATTTTTCATCATCCTCAGTCTTAAATGATGATATTATTGAATATCTTTGGCACGTAGTGTGAAAAGATGAATGATTTCTGAAGAATATCTTTGGCACATGTAGTGCAAAGATGAGCAGTGTTTAAATGAACATGACCAATGATGAATATCTTTGGCTGTAGTGCAAAGATGAGCAGTGTTGAGATGAACATGACCGATTGATGAATATCTTTGGCTTTTGTAGTGCAAAGATGAATATTTGATTTGAGATGAATATTGATTGATGTTACAGGGGATAAAATATTGATGATGAATTTTTAAATTCATAGATTATAGTAGATTTCATTCTCTACGTAACTCTTACATGAATTATTATTTCATTCTGCGAATATTGATTGAAAATTTGTTGTCTATTGTATTCTATTAAATTTTCCCTATTGAAGACTAACGATAATTTGTTGTATATTATCTTAGTCATAATATTCTTCTTGAGCTAGTTGAGCTCACCCTTTTCCTTTTTGTTCCATTCTTCTCGGGGAGGCGAGAATATAAGCGAGTGCAGCCTGGGTATGGAATGAAGGTTTTAGAAAAGGATTGTTTAGTAGTCCTCACCATTTTTGTAAAATAATGTATCGATAAATGTGATGAGGATTTATGTGAGTATAAATATTATGCAGAAGATAATATTTGTATTTAAACTCACAGTTTTCTTGTTGTAATAATAAAGTTGTAGTTGTTTACGTACCATGTATATTGTGAACTTTCGAATGGGTGATGTATACTATTTTGGGGCGTCCACGGTTGGTATCGAGCTTAGGGATATGATCTCTGGCGGAGATCGGGGAATAGAACTAGGAGGAGAGGCAGAGTAAATCCTTGTTTAGTGTGTCTACCTAAGCTTATTTGTTAGTTGGTCGGTATATAGGGATATTATGTGATATATTGATTTCCTTAATTAACCCTTATTTTATGACGATGTTGAGAATGTCGTGAGAATATTAATAGTGGAGTAAATGAGGCCGTGTGGAGATGCTGTCTTTACACAGCGAGGAGAGCGTCTGACAGTGGCAATGTTCCTCCCATGAACAACAACCTTCTGGCGAGATGATGAGCGAGGGGATGTTTAGAAGCTTTTTGCGGTTCATGCAAAATCGAGACGAGGGAGACTTCGTGTTCAAAATACGAGGAGAAATGATAGCAATTCACGGGTTATTCTGACCCACGATTCGAAGTTGGGACCACGAGAATTTAAGGAAAGCGGATCCGATCATGCGCGGAAACATGGGTCAAGCAAATTACCAAGATATTCGATGTCTTGGGATGCGGAGAAACGAGAAGGTTCCATTCGCCACCTTTATGTTAAAATGGCGAAGCGAACTCTTCAGTGGGAGTGCGTGAAGCGTACCCATCCAAATACGCGCTCGGCGTGTCTTGGGAGCGTTTGAGAGACTATTTAATGACAAATACTTTCACGAAAGTGTTAAATCGTATGAAGGAAGTGGAGTTCATCGATTGGAACAAAAACAACATGGCGGTGTCTCGATGCGAGGCAAAGTTTGCGAGTTATCGGTTTTGCACCTCATTTGGTGGAGGATGAGGAGCATTATGGCGGGATGTTTCTTAGAGGTTTGAAACCCGTCGTCGATATCTCATTTCTCATAAACTTTCTCTTTATTCGGATGTTGTAAGCAGGCTCAATTATTAGGCGAGATAACGAGTGCGGTCGGTGAGGACCATAACGAGGATCGTACGGAGATAGCGATCAGCGAATAATGATAACTGCGGAGAAAAGCGAGCGGACGAAAATGGTAACCACTCGGTGTGTAATCATAGCCGTGAAAATAGAAGAAGCGAGTTAGGAGGAGATTTTAAAAAGAGGAGATTTAACAACGACTATGTGAAGGCGAGCGGTCTTGGTATATTGGTTTCTAAGGAGAGATCGACCACCGTCGTATCTTACAAATCACGGAAAAGGGGACATATCGATCAAGCGCCCTAGCAGATTCAAGGTATCTTATAGTTGTGGAAAGGAAGGACATATCGCTCGAGATTATGCGATGGCGAAACCTAGTTCGGTGAGGGGCGGTGACTCAAAAAGATCGAGAAAAAGTCAAAGTCAGCGATTAGGGAAGGCGTTTGTTGTATTTGGTCATAATGCGAGGAACCCAAACGAGGTGATCACGGGTAAAATATTTATAAATTCTTGCGAAGTTTATACCTTACTTGATCTGGGGTGCTACCCATTCATTTATCTCTCTGCGTGTGCTCAGCGTTTAAACTTGACTCGGAGAAATTAGACTTTGACTATCTGTGGAAACTCCGTTAGGAGAAACTTTCATCACATCCACTTTGTTTATAAATCTTGTTTGATTCAAGTTGGCACCATCACCTTACCTGTTGACCTTATCTCTTTAAAGATACTTGCTTTTGATGTGATTTTAGGGATTGATTGGTTAACTACTCATCATGCCAAAATTGATTGTTTTAAATAAGGTTGTTAGTTTTCATATTCCTAACTTGACTTTGTTATGCAATTAAACAACTAAACCATTAAAATCAATCACTTATCATATCTAATCATAAAGCTATTCGTTTATTGAAAAGCGGATGTCGAGCTTTCTTAGCCCATGTTATGGATTTGAATAAAGACACGTCAAATTTGAATAATATTCTGTTGTTATTGACTTTCGGCGTATTTCAAGAAGAACTTCCGGTCTACCCCGAGCGTGAAGTTGAATTCTTTATTGATCTTGAACACGGTACAAAGCCCATTTCTAAAACCCATATCGAATGGCTCTATTGAACTTGAGGAGTTAAAGGTCCAACTACGAGAATTGTTGGACATCGGTTTCATTAAATCTAGTACATCTCCTTGGGGTGCTCTGTTTTATTTGTAAAAAGAAAAGAGCGGGAGTATGCGACTTTGTATTGACTATCGAGGAATTGAACCATGTCACCATCGAGAATAGGTATCCTCTACCTCGTATTGATGACTTGTTTGACCGATTCAAGAGGCACAATTCTTTTCAAAAATCGATCTTAGTTACGGATATCATCAATTTGAAAATTAGGCGAGGATATTCAAAGGCGCCTTGAAACTTCGGTATGGGCATTATGAATTCTTAGTCATGTCTTTCGGACTAACTAATGCTCCTATGGCTTTCATGGATATGATGAACCAGAGTATTCAAGGAATATTTGGATCGATTCGTTGTTGTCTTTATTGATGACATCCTTATATATTCCAAAAGTCGTGAAGATCATGAGCACCATTTGAAGTTGGTACTCCAAAGACTTCGTGAAAACCAACTATATGCCAAATTGAAGAAATCGAGTTACGGCGAGGAAGTAGCATTTCTTGGGCATGTCAGTGTCAAAACATGGAGTATCTGTTGATCCGTGAAGATTGAAGCAATCTGAAGTTAGAAGCAATAAAAGTCGGTGGTAGAAGTCGTAGATTTTTGGGCTTAGTGGTTATTATCGGAGATTAAATGGAAGGGTTTTCTCGAATCGCTACTCCATTAACTTCGGGTAACTTTCGAAAGGATCTGAAATTCGTTTGGGCGCGAAGAATGCGAGAAGAGTTTCCAAGAGCTTAAGAGGAGACTTATTTCGGCGACTGTGTTCTAACAATACCATCTGGTTCGGATGGATTTGTTATCTCTGACGATGCTTGAGCAAAGGGTTAGGATGTGTTCTCATGCAACGTGGGAAAGTCATAGCCTTTATGCCTCGCGACAACTTAAAGAGTATGAGAGGAATTATCCTACTCGTGATCTAGAGTTAGCGGCCCGATCGTTTCATATTAAAGATATGGAGGCACTATCTCATATGGGGGAGAAAGTGGAGATATATTCGGACCATAAAAGCCTTAAATATTTCTTCACTCAAAAAGAACTCAACATCTTGCGTGACGTTGGCTCGAGCTATTGAAAGACTACGACCACACTATTCATACCATCACGGTAAGCGAGCGTGGTAGGCGGCGTTGAGTAGAAGATCATATCTTGAGGAGCAGAGTGCGATGATGTCAAGTATCTGCATAGAGCCACTTTAATAGAAAAAGTTAAGGTTGCTCGAGCCAATCTTGGCCGGACGTCGTATGAAGAAGAAAGTACTGAAGGAGCTATTAGGGCGAGAATTGATGAAGAAGGAATACTTGAGTCCACTCTAGACTTTGTGTTCTAACGACTACGATTTGAAGTACAAGATTATGATGGAAGCACACAATACACCATTTGCAATCCATCACGGAAGTACTAAAATGTATCGTGATCTTGACATACATTTTGGTGGAATAATATGAAGAGAGAGATTGCAAAGTTTATCTCGATGTGTTTAACTTACCAGCGTGTAAAGGCGGACATCTAGTACCTAAAGGGTCCGTTGCAACCACTTGAGATTAGGAATGGAAGTGGGAACACATTACCATGGATTTCATTACTGGGTCTTCCTACGGTTTCTCGAGCATCAATCTTATTTGGGTTATTGTTGATAGATTAACCAAGTCTGCTCATTTCTTGCCGTCTGGGAGACTTATTCCTTGAGCGTCTTGCTAGTATATGCGTAAATGAGATTGTGAGGTTGCATGGCATGCTGTATCCATAGTTTGGATCGTGACCCAAGATTCACTTCAAGATTTTGGGTTAGCTTGCAAAAAGCTATGGGCACGCAGTTTGCGATTTAGTTGACATACCATCCCCAAGCGGACGGACAATCGAGAGGACTATTCAAACTCTTGAAGATTTATTAAGACTACTGTGTCCTGAACTTCAAGAGCGGTTAGGATAAGTATTTACCATTGGTGGAATTCTCTACTGAACAACAGTTATCGAGCAAGTATAGGTGTGGCTCCATTGAAGCATTATATGGGCGAAAAATGTGGTTCTCCAATATGTTGGGATGAGGTGGGTGAAGCAACATTGTTGGGACCCAGAGTTAGTAACGTATGATGACTCTGAAAAGATCCAAATAATTCGACAGCGTATACAAAGCGGCTCAAGATCGACAAAAAGAGTTATGCGGATCTTCATCCGAAAGGACGTGGAATTTAATGTGAGGGGATCATGTATTGTTGCGAGTTGCTCCGTGGAAGGAGTTACAAGATTTGGGAAGAGAGAAAGCTCGATCCACGATTTATTGGTCCATTTCAAATTCTTGGCCAGTAGGAAATGTAGCCTATAGACTTGCGTTACCTCAAGGTATGTCTCGTGTTCATAATGTGTTTCACATATCATACTTAAAAAATATGTGAAAGACCCGAACCACGTTATTGAGTTAGAAACCCAGGACGAGATAGCGAAGACTTAACGTGTGAGGAGGTACTATCAAGATCTTGGATAGGAAGGAGCATGTCCTACTGCATGAAAGGTCATACCACAAGTTAAAGTTTTGTGGAGGAATCATGCTATATAGAGAAATGACACAGGAATTGGAAGCGGAAATGAAAGCGAGGTATCCTCACCTTTTGAAACACACCGAATGCGTCGTCGATTTCGAGGAACGAAATTTCATAAGAAGGGAGGAGGTAAAGACCAGAAATTTTTTTAAATAAAAGGAATTTCCTTTATTTATTATTTTGAAATAGTAAGGGTTGATTTGATTAATGTGGATAGTTAAGGGTTAAATCATGCAAATATTTCAAAATAAGCAAGTGGTTATAAAATATTCATTTTGTCGGGGAATATTAGATTTGGTCGTGGAATATTAAATCTTGTCGGGAATATTAAATGCGGCAAGTAGCGACCGTGTGTGGGCCCATAACGGCGATTGGATGAAGAAAGCGACAAATATAAGTTGGTTAAAAATAACTTGGCGTAGTTATTCTGAGATTAAAATTTGTTGGAATACCGGTGGTTAAAATCTGATGTCTGGCGTGGTTGCCTGATGGCACGCGGTATTACCGCAGTATTGTTGAATTATTGATCCTTACGTGAAGGCCTTTACTCGATAATTTTTACGATGAATTCTTGTTCAATATTTTATTTTATTGATTCAATAATTCTTTGCGTTGATATTTTATATTATTGTTGTTCAATAATTGTCCTTTGCACATTATCTCCATTATCGGATCAATAATTCATATTATTTAAATAATATTATTAGATAGCATTATTGGCAATGTCTAGAAAGTTACATCGAGGAGAGGTTGGTCACCTAATTGCGGCGCCCGATGAGGAGAAATCCTTATCGGAAAGCCCCTCTTTCACAGGAGCGCACTGGTTGTCATAATTGTGATTACGTAATATTATTTGTGAATAATTAATTATTGATTCATATGATAAAGAAATATTTATTTTATGTGGATATAAATGATGGATTTATTTATGTGGTTATAAATGAAGAAATTATTGTTGAGGTGTTTTATCGATTATTTTACAGTTGGAGGTATTAAAAATTAAATCGGGGTTTTTGAGAGATATATTGCGGGGTTATAATTTTAAATCAAATGTTTGGATTGTGGTAATTTTTGGGTATGTTATACATACATAAGTTGAGTATATGTCCACAAATTTTGAGCCGTTAAAAATGCACGAATGATTTGTTATGAATTTTAAGAGGTGTACGATTGGAAATTAGGGTTATAATTGATTTTGGTGGAAAATTCTAGAATTGAGTGGGCCCCACTTATGGTTGGTGAAGAAATGTGCTGAATTTTATTTCAAATGTGGTGGGTGGCAATAGTAGCGAGTAAAAAGCCATCGGTGCGGTCAAATGCCTTGTACGGGCTAACATTTTCTATAAATAGAGGGCTTAAGTTAGAATTGAAAATCACACGAAACAAAGTTTTCTCTCTCTCTCTCTATTATTGAGCGTATTTTGTGAGTATTTAGATACTTTGAGAGTTCTTTATTCGATCTGACAAGTTTCATTCAACATCACTTGAGCCTTTCCTTAGAAATCTTGATTCTTTGAGGTAAGGGATATTATTTTTTCGTAATGATATTATTTCTTGATATCATTATGTTGAAATGTTGATCTGAAGTTTTATCAAATTTGGAACTTTTTCATATCGGGAGTTACTATTCATGAGTTCTTATTCACGAGTTCTTATTCATGAGTTCTTATTCACGATTCTTATTCACGAGTCTTATTAAATGAAGCGTGAAGATGTTTTTTTGGAATTTCTATCTTTTGGTGTCGGATTTACTATTCATGTATCTGGTCTTATTCACGTATCTGACCTTTATTCACGTATCTGACCTTTATTCACGTATCGACACTATTCACCAAAAAAAAAAAATTTCTTCTTTTGTCCAAAACATCTATTTTGGATACTAGCTTTGATTGTATCCATGTTTTGATCATTCTTGAATTTTACACCACTATGATTATTTTTGAGGTATTGTTGGACATGGATAAAATAAAGTACGAATCATTAATCCTTAATCCTTGTCATTTTGTTTCCTTTGGATTAGTTCTTTAAAATATATTTTCATCATCCTCGGTCTTAAATGATGATATTATTGAATATCTTTGGCTTTTGTAGTGCAAAGATGAATGATTTCTGAAGAATATCTTTGGCACATGGTGCAAAGATGAGCAGTGTTTAAATGAACATGACCAGTGATGAATATCTTTGGCACGTAGTGCAAAGATGAGCAGTGTTGAGATGAACATGACCAATTGATGAATATCTTTGGCACAGTGCAAAGATGAATATTTGATTTGAGATGAATATTGATTGATGTTACGAGGATAAAATATTGATGATGGTTTTTAAATTCATAGATTATAGTAGATTTCATTCTCTACGTAACTCTTACATGAATTATTATTTCATTGCGAATATTGATTGAAAATTTGTTGTACATTGTATTACATTAAATTTTCCACTATTGAAGACTAACGATAATTTGTTGTATATTATCTTAGTCATAATATTCTTCTTGAGCTAGTTGAGCTCACCCTTTTCCTTTTTGTTCCATTCTTCTCGGGAGGCGAGAATATAAGCGAAATGCAGTCGGGGTATGGAATGAAGGTTTTAGAAAGGATTGTTTAGTAGTCCTCACCATTTTTGTAAAATAATGTATCGATAAATGTGATGAGGATTTATGTGAGTATAAATATTATGCAGAAGATAATATTTGTATTTAAACTCACAGTTTCTTTGTTGTAATAATAAAGTTGTAGTTGTTTACGTACCGTGTATTGACAACTCAGAATGGGTGATGTATACCTATTTTGGGGGCGTCACATGACAATTTGGTTACCTTGGTATGAAGGTTTGGTTACCATCATCCAATATTCATATCCACCGTCACCATCGCATGAATCTTCATACCCACCTCTATACCACCTCCATATCAACTAAATCTTTTAGCCTTGGGCTGCAGGTGATGGGTAGTGAATTAGAACTATCCCCCACTAAAGGTTTGGCCAAAAGACCGGTCCTGAGGGGCAACATTGTTGCATAATATAGTCCGTCCGTCGCTGGTGGCGACTCTGAAAGAGAGGCTCTGCCCTTCTAGCAAACTATTGCTTTGACAATTCTGTCCCCAGTTCCTTGACATTCCTTGCCAATTAGTGTCTTACCCTTTTATGGAAACAGCCTCCACGTCACCGGCACCTCCAACATTTGTGATCAACACCAAGTTGAAGTAAGAGTGTCCATTTATGGTGAATCTTATGCCTCCCCTCTTCTCGCAGGGCACCCTATGAATAATAACATATATTTAGTAATTCGTAGCCAGATGTGATTATGAATAATTGGATATATATATATATATATATATATATATATATATATATATAAAATATAACATTGAATAAAGAAGAAAGGTGTGGCCCCCAAAATAGGTATACATCACCTATGCGAATTAAATCGAAATACATAGTACGAAATACTGAAATACAATCTTTAATATCTGACAAGAAAGGCATGAGTTTTAATACAAATATTGCCTTCTGAGACAATATCCACTTTCGAAATAAGTCCTTATTACATTTATTGTCACCTTTATTTAACGAAATAGTGAGGACTACTATCTTATCATCATGATATCACTCCGTTCCCCATTAGTCACATTACGTTCTCATTTCACGAAGAGAATAGTGAAAGAAAGGGTGAGCTCAACTAGCCCGATAAAAATATTATGACTAAGGTAATCTTGAAATAAATGTGAGACCCAGTTTTATCAATAAAGATTTAAATTTTGTGAAATAATTTTTTAATATTATGGTGTGAATTTGAGATAATATTATAGTTGTGGGTAGTATTTATAAATTTTGCAAAAGTATTGAGTGGTTATATTATATTAGATTGGTGGGGAATATTCGGTTTAGCGAGGGAATATTAAATGCAATGGCTCAATCATTGGTGGACCCTGACGAAATTATTGTCGGGATTGAAAAAGCGACAAAAATATTTTATTGAAATAACGGCGGAAGTTTTCTGGTTGATCTTGTTGAACTACTTTCATTAGTAAAAATGCGATGTCGTGTGGTTACGTAGTAGCACGCGGTATTGATTATTGATGTTTATGTGAGAAGTCACTCGGTTTGATTCCATTATTGTCGATTAATAATATGAATTATTATAGCGATAATGACGTTTTGTTTTATTAGTATTATTAGCGTAATAAAAGCGAAACATCTTTATATAAAATAGAATACTTTATTAAAGTTATTACATAAATAGAATATATTATATTTTATTATGCATAGTATTGCGTAGTGTTTTGCATAGTGTTGCATAGTGTTTGCATAGTAAAATGTTTTTATATAAATAGAATATATTATATTTTATTTAAAAGATTTTTCTTTAAATATGAATAATCAGATTAAAATAAATCAATACGGATAGTTCATGGATTAATTCTTATGCATTCTATTTTCTATAAATAGAAGCTCGTTCCTTCATTATTTTCTTACGAATTCATTTGAAACTACAGAGAGAAATTATAGAGAGAAGCTATAGAGAAAATCTATAGAAAGAAAGAAGAAGAAGTATTACGGTACTTCTTTACTTTGATATCCGGTGTCTTTTTACGGTGAGGGGTATTATTTGTTTATGCAAGTCGAGAAGTGTTATTATTTCTTATTCATGAAGAGAACTTACATTAGAATAACTTTGTAAAAAGTGGCATACCTATACATAACACATATATATGCGGCATACCTATACTTGGTGAAATCCTTATATTATTCCATTCTTATTTATTACATTGGAATAACTTTTGTATCTGTGAAATCCTATACTTGGTGATCTTCTTACATTATTCCATTCTTTATTATTACATTTGGAATATCACATGCATGTGTTTTACACGGACACAGTTCCCATGTTTATTATTCGCATTTATTATTACATTGGAATATCACATGCATGTGTTTTACAGGACACAGTTCCATTGTTTATTATTCAGCATTTATTACTACATTTGGATCATCACAGCCGGTGTGAATTTCACGACTGGTTCCGATTATTATTATTACATTGGAATAACTTTGTCATCTGCAATCTGCGTGCGTGGTGATTTCTTTTGTTATTCCATTCTTTATTATACCCGGTTGGTTAAAACTTTGACTTACATACTCCATGAAATTAGTAGAATATCCTTGATATTTGCGTTTCATCGATATCTTTTCATGGAAATATTCTTGATCATTCTTGAATTTTACTCTACAAAAGCGATTATCTTGTTGACAATTTGGGCGTTAATAATTCTGGATAAAATAATTCTTGAACTTGTTTTATTGAATTATTATGTCATTGTCATCATCCTCATGATATATTATGTTATCTTTGGCTTACGTGCGTAGATGAACTTAGTATGATTATGACCGAGGATCATTCGGTATAATCATGGCTTGTTATAAATGATGTGATAAAAGTCCTCGGTGGCACATAATGCGATGATGGATAGTTTTGGTATGATTATGACCGGGGTGATTCGGTATATAGTCGCGACCATTGATAATTTGATGAAAATCCTTGGCCAGTGAGTACGGGGATGATTAGATGTGGTGGTTTATTTATTAAAATTTGAGTCTCGGTGATAAAAATTGATGAAAACCTTTTAAAACCTAAAAGATAGTAGATTTTATTCTCTCTTGACTCTTTTAATGGATTGCATATTCTTTGCAGTTAAACTTGTTGTACATTGTACTTTTATCGGTTTAACAACATTTGAAGGCTAATGATAATTTATTACGCATTATCTTAGTCGTAATATTTCTTCTTGGGCTAGTTGAGCTCACCCTTTCTTTCAACATTTGTTCTCTTGAGGAAATGAGAAATATAGGCCGAGACGAGTCGAGGAGCGGAGTAATGGCCCGAGGATAGCATTAGTAGTAAGACCAGAAATTTTTTTAAATAAAAGGAATTTCCTTTATTTATTATTTTGAAATAGTAAGGGTTGATTTGATTAATGTGGATAGTTAAGGGTTAAATCATGAATATTTCAAAATAAGCAGTGGTTATAAAATATTCATTTTGTCGGGGAATATTAGTTTGGTGGTGGAATATTAAATGCTTGTCGGGAATATTAAATGCAATGAAGTAGCGACCATGTGTGGGCCCATGTGAGCGATTGGATGAAGAAAGCGACAAATATAAGTTGGTTAAAAATAACGGCGTAGTTATTCTGAATTAAAATTTGTTGGAATACCGGTGGTTAAAATCTGATGTCTGGCGTGGTTGCTTGCGATGGCACGCGGTATTACACCAGTATTGTTGAATTATTGATCCTTACGTGAAGAAGCCTTTACTCGATAATTTTCCACGATGAATTCTTGTTCGATATTTTATTTTATTGATTCGATAATTCTTTGCGTTGATATTTTATATTATTGTTGTTCGATAATTGTCCTTTGCATTATCTCCATTATCGGATCAATAATTCATATTATTTGAATAATATTATTAGATAGCATTATTGGCGATGTCTAGAAAGTTACATCGAGGAGAGGTTTGGTCACTAATTGCGGCGCCCGATGAGGAGAAATCCTTATCGGAAGCCCCTCTTTCACAGGAGCGGCACGGTTGTCATAATTGTGATTACGTAATATTATTTGTGAATAATTAATTATTGATTCATATGATAAAAAATATTTATTTTATGTGGATATAAATGATGGATTTATTTATGTGGTTATAAATGAAGAAATTATTGTTGAGGTGTTTTATCGGTATTTTACAGTTGGAGGTATTAAAAATTAAATCGGGGTTTTGAGATATATTGCGGGGATTATAATTTTTAATCAAATAGTTGGATTGTATAGTAATTTTTGGGTATGTTATACATACATAAGTTGAGTATATGTCCACAAATTTTGAGCGAGATTAAAAATGCACGAATGATTTGTTATGAATTTTAAGAGGTGTACGATTAGGAAATTAGGGTTATAATTGATTTTGGTGGAAAATTCTAGAATTGAGTGGGCCCCACTTGTGGTTGGTGAAGAAATGTGCTGAATTTTATTTCAAATGTGGTGGGTGGCAATAGTAGCGAGTAAAAGCCATCGGTGGCGGTCGAAATGCCTTTGTAGTAGACTAACATTTTCTATAAATAGAGGCTAAGTTAGAATTGAAAATCACACGAAACAAAGTTTTCTCTCTTTCTCTCTATATTATTGGCGTATTTTGTGAGTATTTAGATACTTTGAGAGTTCTTTGTTCGATCTGAGTTTCATTCGACATCACTTGAGCCTTTCCTTAAAATCTTGATTCTTTGAGGTAAGGGATATTATTTTTTTTTCGTAATGATATTATTTCTTGATATCATTATCTTTGAAATATTGATCTGAAGTTTTATCAAATTTGGAACTTTTTCATGTCGGGGTTACTATTCATGAGTTCTTATTCACGAGTTCTTATTCATGAGTTCTTATTCACGAGTTCTTATTCACGAGTCTATTAATTAATTAATGAAGCGTGAAAATGTTTTTTTTGTGGAATTTCTATCTTTTGGTGTAGATTCTTATTATTCACGTATCTGGCCTTTATTCACGTATCTGACCTTATTCACGTATCTGGCACTTTATTCATCGAAAAATAAAATTTCTTCTTTTTGTCCAAAACATCTATTTTGGATACTAGCTTTGATTGTATCCGTGTTTTGATCATTCTTGAATTTTACACCACTATGATGATTATTTTTGAGGTATTGTTGGACATGGATAAAACAAAATCTGAATCCTTAATCCTTAATCCTTGTCATTTTGTTTCCTTTGGATTAGTTCTTTAAAAATATTTTCATCATCCTCGGTCTTAAATGATGATATTATTGAATATCTTTGGCACATGTAGTGCAAAGATGAATGATTTCTGAAGAATATCTTTGGCACATAGTGCAAAGATGAATGATGAATGATTCTGAAGAATATCTTTGGCTGTGGTGCAAAGATGAGCAGTGTTTAAATGAACATGGTAGGTGATGAATATCTTTGGCACTTTAGTGCAAAGATGAGCAGTGTTTAAATGAACATGACCAGATTGATGAATATCTTTGGCACATAGTGCAAAGATGAATATTTGATTTGAGATGAATATTGATTGATGTTCTGAGGGATAAAATATTGATGATGAACTTTTAAATTCATATAGAAGATAGTAGATTTCATTCTCTACTTAACTCTTACATGAATTATTATTTCATTGCGAATATTGATTGAAAATTTGTTGTCTATTGTATTATTAAATTTTTCCTGTTGAAGACTAACGATAATTTGTTGTATATTATCTTAGTCATAATATTCTTTCTTGAGCTAGTTGAGCTCACCCTTTTCCTTTTTGTTCCATTTTTCTTCTCGGGAGGCGAGAATATAGCGAGTGCAGTCGGGTATGGAATGAAGGTTTTAGAAAGGATTGTTTAGTAGTCCTCACCATTTTTGTAAAATAATGTATCGATAAATGTGATGAGGATTTATTTGAGTATAAATATTATCTAGAAGATAATATTTGTATTTAAACTCACAGTTTCTTGTTGTAATAATAAAGTTGTAGTTGTTTACGTACCATGTATATTGTGACTTTCGAATGGGTGATGTATACTATTTTGGGGGGCGTCACGGTTGGTATCGAGCTTAGGGATATGATCTCTGGCGGAGATCGGGGAATAGAACTAGGAGGAGGAGGCGAGTAAATCCTTGTTAGTGTGTCTACTAAGCTTATTTGTTAGTTGGTCGATATATAGGGATATTATGTGATATATTGATTTCCTTAATTAACCCTTGTTTTATGGCGGTGTTTGAGAATGTCGTGAGAGAATATTAACGATGGAGTAAATGAGGCCAGTGTGAGATGCTGTCTTTACAGCGAGGAGAGCGTCTGCAGCAATGGGCATGTTCCTCTGTGAAACAACACCATGGGCGAGATGATGAGCGAGGGGATGTTTAGAAGTTTTTGCGATTCATGCAAAATCGAACGAGGAGACTTCGTGTTCAAAATCTGAGGAGAAATGATAGCAATTCACGGGTTGTCCTGACCAAGCGATTCAAGTTTGGGACCACGAATTTAAGGAAAGCGGATCCGATCATGGCGGAAACATGGGTCAAACAAATTACAAGATATTCGATGTCTTGGGATGCGGAGAAACGAAGGTTCCATTCGCCACCTTTATGTTAAAGTGGCGAAGCGAGACTCTTGGTGGGAGTGCGTGAAGCGTACCCATCGGCCTTTTCGGCATGTCTTGGGAGGCGTTTGAGAGACTATTTAATGACAAATACTTTCACGAAAGTGTTAAATCGTATGAAGAAGAAGTGGAGTTCATCAGTTAGAGCAAAACAACATGGCGGTGTCTCGATGCGAGGCAAAGTTTGCGAGTTATCGAGTTTGCACCTCATTTGGTGGAGAATGAGGAGCATGGCGGCGGATGTTTCTTAGAGGTTTGAAACCGGCGTCGTCGATATCTCATTTCTCATAAACTTTCTCTTTATTGAGATGTTGTAAGCGAGGGCTCAATTATTAGAGGCGAGATACTTGAAATGCGGTCGGTGAGGACCATAACGAGGATCGTACGAGAGATGGCGATCAGCGAATAATGATAACTGCGGGAGAAAAGCGAATGACGGACGAAATGGTAACCACTCTGGTGGTAATCATGGTCGTGAAAAGCGAAGAAGCGAGTCGGAGGAGATTTTAAAGAGAGAGATTTAACAACGACTATGTGAAGGCAGCGGTCTTGCGTGACAAGCCCGGTTCTAAGGGAGGAGAAACGACCACCGGTCGTATCTTCTGAATCTTGGAAAAGAGGACATATCGGTCAAGCGCCCTGAGCAGTTCAAGGTATGCTATAGTTGTGGAAAGGAAGGACATATCGCTTTCGAATTTATGCGATAGCGAAACCTAGTTATTGAGGGGACGGTGACTCGAAAACATCCCGAGAAAAAATCAAAGTCAGCGATTAGGGAAGGCGTTTGTTGTGGTTGGTCATAATCGAGGAACCCAAGCGAGGTGATCACGGGTAAGCTATTTATAAATTCTTGCGAAGTTTATACCTTACTTGATCTGGGTCTTACCCATTCATTTATCTCTCTGCGTGTGCTCAGCGTTTAAACTTGACTCAGGAGAAATTAGACTTTGACTATCTGTGGAAACTCAGTTAGGAGAAACTTTCATCACATCCATTGTTTATAAATCTTGTTTGATTCAAGTTGGCACCATCACCTTACACATTGACCTTATCTCTTTAAAGATACTTGCTTTTGATGTGATTTTAGGGATTGATTGGTTAACTACTCATCATGCCAAAATTGATTGTTTTAAATAAGGTTGTTAGTTTTCATATTCTAACTTGACTGTTATGCAATTCAAGCAACTAAACCATTAAAATCAATCAACTTTCATATCTAATCATAAAAGCTATTAGTTTATTGAAAAGCGGATGTCGAGCTTTCTTAGCCCATGTTATGGATTTGAATAAAGACACGTCAAATTTGAATAATATTCTGTTGTTATTGACTTTCTGGCGTATTTCTGAAGAACTTCGATTCTACCCCGAGCGTGAAGTTGAATTCTTTATTGATCTTGAACTGATACAAAGCCCATTTCTAAAACCCCATGTCGAATGGCTCTATTGAACTTGGAGTTAAAGGTCCAACTACGAGAATTGTTGGACATCGGTTTCATTAGTCTAGTACATCTCCTTGGGGTGCTCTGTTTTATTTGTAAAAAAAAAAGGCGGGAGTATGCGACTTTGTATTGACTATCGGGAATTGAACCATGTCACCATCGAGAATAGGTATCCTCTACCTCGTATTGATGACTTGTTTGACCCGATTCTGAGGGCACATTCTTTTCAAAAATCGATCTTAGATTACGGATATCATCGGTGAAGATTAGGCGAGGATATTCAAAAGGCGCCTTGAGAACTTCGGTATGGGCATTATGAATTCTTAGTCATGTCTTTCGGACTAACTAATGCTCCTGCGACTTTCATGGATATGATGAGCCAAGTATTCAGGAATATTTGGATCGGTTCGTTGTTGTCTTTATTGATGACATCCTTATATATTCAAAAAGTCGTGAAGATCATGAGCACCATTTGAAAATTTTGGTACTCGAAGGCTTCGTGAAAACCAACTATATGCCAAATTGAAGAAATCACGAGTTACGGCGAGGAAGTAGCATTTCTTGGGCATGTGGTGTCAAAACATGGAGTATCTGTTGATCCGTGAAGATTGAAGCAATCTGAAGTTAGAACAATAGAAATTCGGTGGTGAAATCGTAGCTTTTGGGCTTAGTTGGTTATTATCGGAGATTAGTGGAAGGGTTTTCTCGAATCGCTACTCCATTAACTTCGGCTAACTTTCGAAAGGATCTGAAATTAGTTTGGAATGAAGAATCGAGAAAAGTTTCCAAGAGCTTAAGAGGAGACTTATTTGGCTTTGTTCTAACAATACCATCTGGTTGGATGGATTTGTTATCTCTGATGATTGAGCAAAGGGTTAGGATGTGTTCTCATGCAGCGTGGGAAAGTCATAGCCTATGCCTCGCGACAACTTAAAAGAGTATGAGAGGAATTATCCTACTCATGATCTAGAGTTAGCGGCCCGATCGTTTTCGCTTAAAGATATGGAGCACTATCTATATGGGGAGAAAGTGGAGATATATTGGAGACCATAAAAGCCTTAAATATTTCTTCACTCAAAAAGAACTCAACATCTGCGGCGTGACGTTGGCTCGAGCTATTGAAGACTACGACCACACTATTGATACCACCATCACGGTAAAAGCGAGCGTGGTAGGTGGCGCGTTGAGTAGAAGATCATATCTTGAGGCGAGTGCGATGATGTCAAGTATCGCGTAGAGCCAACTTTAATAGAAAAAGTTAAGGTTGCTCGAGCCACTGGGCCGGAGGCGATCGTATATGAAGAAGAAAGTGAAAGAAGGAGCTATTAGGAGCGAGAATTGATGAAGAAGGAATACTTGAGTCCACTCTAGACTTTGTGTTCTAACGACTACGATTTGAAGTACAAGATTATGATGGAGGCACACAATACACCATTTGCAATCCATCACGGAAGTACTAAAATGTATCGTGATCTTGACATACATTTTGGTGGAATAATATGAAGAGAGAGATTGCAAAGTTTATCTCGATGTGTTTAACTTGCTTAGCGTGTAAAGGCGGAGCATCTAGTACCTAAGGGTCCGTTGCAACCACTTGAGATTCGGAATGGAAGTGGGAACACATTACCATGGATTTAGTTCTGGGTCTTCCTCTACGGTTTCTCAAGGCATCAATCTTATTTGGGTTATTGTTGATAGATTAACCAAATCTGCTCATTTCTTGCCGTCTGGAGACTTATTCACTTGAGCGTCTTGCTAGTATATGCGTAAATGAGATTGTGAGGTTGCATGGCATGCACATGTATCCATAGTTTGGATCGTGACCCAAGATTCACTTGAAGATTTTGGGTTAGCTTGCAAAAAGCTATGGAGCGCAGTTTGCGATTTAGTTGACATACCATCCCCAAGCGGACGAGACAATCGAGAGAGACTATTCAAACTCTTGAAGATTTATTAAGACTACGTGTCCTGAGACTTCAAGGCGGTTGGGATAAGTATTTACCATTGGTGGAATTCTCCTACAACAAGCGATTATCGAGCGAAGTATAGGTGTGGCTCCATTGAAGCATTATATGGGCCGAAAATGTAGTTCTCGATATGTTGGGATGAGGTGGGTGAAGCAACATTGTTGGGACTAGAGTTGTTATGCGTGTATGACTCTGAAAAGATCCAAATAATTAACAAGCGTATACAAAGCGGCTCAAGATCGACAAAAGAGTTATCACGGATCTTCATCGAAAGGGCGTGGAATTTAATGTGGGGATCATGTATTGTTGCGAGTTGCTCCGTGGAAGGGAGTTACAAGATTTGGGAAGAGGAAAGCTCGATCCACGATTTATTGGTCCATTTCAAATTCTTGTGAGTAGGAAATGTAGCTATAGACTTGCGTTACCTCAAAGTATGTCTACGTGTTCATAATGTGTTTCACATATACGTACTTAAATAAATATGTGAAAGACCGAACCACGTTATTGAGTTAGAAGCCGGACGAGATAGCCAGAAGACTTAACGTGTGAGGAGGTACTATCAAGATCTTGGATAGGAAGGAGCATGTCCTACTGCCTTGAAAATTCATACCACAAGTTAAAGTTTTGTGGAGGAATCATGCTATATAGAGGAAATGACACAGGAATTGGAAGCGGAAATGAAAGCGAGGTATCCTCACCTTTTGAAACACACCAGTCGTCGTCGATTTAGGGCGAAATTTCATAAGGAGGGAGGTTGTAAGACCAAAATTTTTTAAATAAAAGGAATTTCCTTTATTTATTATTTTGAAATAGTAAGGGTTGATTTGATTAATGTGGATAGTTAAGGGTTAAATCATGTGAAATATTTCAAAATAAGCAGTGGTTATAAAATATTCATTTTTGTCGGGAATATTAGTTTGGTGGTGGAATATTAAATCTTTGTCGGGAAATATTAATGCTGCGGCGGTAGCGACCGTGTGTGGAGCCCATAGCGAGCGATTGGATGAAGAAAGCGACAAATATAAGTTGGTTAAAAATAACAGGCGTAGTTATTCTGAGTTAAAATTTGGAATACCGGTTGGTTAAAATCTGATGTCTGGCGTGGTTGCCGCGATGCTGCGGTATTGCCGCAGTATTGTTGAATTATTGATCCTTACGTGAAGGCCTTTACTCGATAATTTTTCACGATGATTCTTTATTCGATATTTTATTTTATTGATTCGATAATTCTTTGCGTTGATATTTTATATTATTGTTGTTCGATAATTGTCACTTTTGCATTATCTCCATTATCGGATCAATAATTCATATTATTTGAATAATATTATTAGATAGCATTATTGGCAATGTCTAGAAAGTTACATCGAGGAGAGGTTTGGTCACCTAATTGCGGCGCCCGATGGAGAGAAATCCTTATCGGAAGCCCCTCTTTCTGAGGAGCGGCTGGTTGTCATAATTGTGATTACGTAATATTATTTGTGAATAATTAATTATTGATTCATATGATAAAGAAATATTTATTTTATGTGGATATAAATGATGGATTTATTTATGTGGTTATAAATGAAGAAATTATTGTTGAGGTGTTTTATCGATATTTTGCAGTTGGAGGTATTAAAAATTAAATCGGGGTTTTGAGATATATTGCGGGGATTATAATTTTTAATCAAATGATTGGATTAATAGTAATTTTTGGGTATGTTATACATACATAAGTTGAGTATATGTCCACAAATTTTGAGCGATTAAAAATGCACGAATGATTTGTTATGAATTTTAAGAGGTGTACGATTAGGAAATTAGGGTTATAATTGATTTTGGTGGAAAATTCTAGAATTGAGTGGGCCCCACTTGTGGTTGGTGAAAAAATGTGCTGAATTTTATTTCAAATGTGGTGGGTGGCAATAGTAGCGAGTAAAAGCCATCGGTGGCAGTCAAATCTGCTTGGTGGGCTAACATTTTCTATAAATAGAAATTTAAGTTAGAATTGAAAATCACACGAAAACAAAGTTTTCTCTCTTTCTCTCTATATATTATTGGCGTATTTTGTGAGTATTTAGATACTTTGAGAGTTCTTTGTTGATCTGACAAGTTTCATTCGACATCACTTGAGCCTTTCCTTAGAAATCTTGATTCTTTGAGGTAAGGGATATTATTTTTTTTAAATGATATTATTTCTTGATATCATTATCTTTGAAATATTGATCTGAAGTTTTATCAAATTTGGAACTTTTTCATGTAGGGGTTACTATTCATGAGTTCTTATTCACGAGTTCTTATTCATGAGTTCTTATTCACGATTCTTATTCACGAGTCTTATTAAGTGAAGCGTGAAAATGTTTTTTTTTTGGAATTTCTATCTTTTGGTGTCGAGTTACTTATTCACGTATCTGGCCTTATTCACGTATCTGACCTTATTCACGTATCTGGCTATTCACTTATCGGACACTATTCACCAAAAAATAAAATTTCTTCTTTTTGTCCAAAATATCTATTTTGGATACTAGCTTTGATTGTATCCATGTTTTGATCATTCTTGAATTTTACACCACTATGATTATTTTTGAGGTATTGTTGGACATGGATAAAACAAAGTCTGAATCCTTAATCCTTAATCCTTGTCATTTTGTTTCCTTTGGATTCGTTCTTTAAAAATATTTTCATCATCCTCGGTCTTAAATGATGATATTATTGAATATCTTTGGCTTTGTAGTCTGCGAAGATGAATGATTTGAAGAATATCTTTGGCTTTATGTGCAAAGATGATGAATGATGAGAAGAATATCTTTGGCTTTAGAGTGCAAAGATGAGCGGTGTTTAAATGAACATGATGGTGATGAATATCTTTGGCTTTAGTGCAAAGATGAGCAGTGTTGAATGAACATGACCAGGATGATGAATATCTTTGGCTGTAGTGCAAAGATGAATATTTGATTTGAGATGAATATTGATTGATGTTCGAGGATAAAATATTGATGATGAACTTTTAAATTCATAGATTATAGTAGATTTCATTCTCTACTTAACTCTTACATGAATTATTATTTCCATTGCGAATATTGATTGAAAATTTTGTTGTATATTGTATTCATTTAAATTTTTCCTGTTGAAGACTAACGATAATTTGTTGTATATTATCTTAGTCGTAATATTCTTCTTGAGCTAGTTGAGCTCACCCTTTTCCTTTTTGTTCCATTTTTCTTCTCGGGGGGCGAGAATATAGCGAGTCTGCAAGTGGGGTATGGAATGAAGGTTTTAGAAAGGATTGTTTAGTAGTCCTCACCATTTTTGTAAAATAATGTATCGATAAATGTGATGAGGATTTATTTGAGTATAAATATTATCTAGAGATAATATTATTTGTATTTAAACTCACAGTTTTCTTGTTGTATAATAAAGTTGTAGTTGTTTTGTTTACATGCCATGTATTGACAACTCGAGAATGGGTGATGTATACCTATTTTGGGGGCGTCGGCGGAGATCGGGGAATAGAACTAGGAGGAGAGGCGAGTAAATCCTTATTTAGTGTGTCCTACTAAAGCTTATTTGTTAGTTGGTCGATATATAGGGATATTATGTGATATATTGATTTCCTTAATTAACCCTTGTTTTATGGCGATGTTTGAGAATGTCGTTGAGAATATTAACGATGGAGTAAATGAGGCCGTGGAGATGCTGTCTTTACCAGCGAGGAGAGCGTGCAACACAGTGGCAATATTCCTCTGTGAACAACACCATGGGCGAGATGATGAGCGAGGGGATGTTTAGAAGTTTTTTGCGATTCATGCAAAATCGAGACGAGGAGACTTCGTGTTCAAAATCTGAGGAGAAATGATAGCGATTCACGGGTTGTCACGACCAAGCGATTCAAAGTTGGGACCACGAAATTTAAGGAAAGCGAGATCCGATCATGGCGGAAACATGGGTCAAACAAATTACAAGATATTCGATGTCTTGGGATGCGGAGAGAACGAAGGTTCCATTCGCCACCTTTATGTTAAAATGGCGAAGCGGACTCTTGGTGGGAGTGCGTGAAGCGTACCGTCCAGTACTTTTCGGCGTGTCTTGGGAGGCGTTTGAGAGACTATTTAATGACAAATACTTTCTGAAAGTGTTAAATCGTATGAAGGAAGTGGAGTTCATCAGTTAGAGCAAAACAACATGGCGGTGTCTCGATGCGAGGCAAAGTTTGCGAGTTATCGAGTTTGCACCTCATTTGGTGGAGAATGAGGAGCGTATGGCGGGATGTTTCTTAGAGGTTTGAAACCCGGCGTCGTCGATATCTCATTTCTCATAAACTTTCTCTTTATTCGGATGTTGTAAGCGAGGCTCAATTATTAGGCGAGATAACGAGTGCGGTCAAGTGAGGACCATAACGAGGATCGTACGAGATATAGCGATCAATAGAATAATGATAACTGCGGAGAAAAGCGCAGACGGACGACGAAATGGTAACCACTCTGGTGGTAATCATGGTCGTGAAAAGCGAAGAAGCGAGTCGGGAGGAGATTTTAAAGAGGAGATTTAACAACGACTATGTGAAGGCAGCGGTCTTGGCGTGACAAGCGGTTCTAAGGAGAGAGATCGACCACCGGTCGTATCTTACAAATCACGGAAAAGAGGGACATATCGGTCAAGCGCCTAGCAGTTCAAGGTATGCTATAGTTGTGGAAAGGAAGGACATATCGCTTTCGAGATTATGCGATGGCGAAACCTAGTTCAGTGAGGACGGTGACTCGAAAACATCCCGAGAAAAAATCAAAAGTCAGCGATTAGGGAAGAAGCGTTTGTTGTGTATTTGGTCATAATCGAGGAACCCAAGCGAGGTGATCACGGGTAAAATTTATAAATTCTTGCGAAGTTTATACCTTACTTGATCTGGGTGCTACCCATTCATTTATCTCTCTGCGTGCATGTGCTCAGCGTTTAAACTTGACTCGGGAGAAATTAGACTTTGATCTATCTGTGGAAACTCAGTTGGGAAAACTTTCATCACATCCTTTGTTTATAAATCTTGTTTGATTCAAGTTGGCACCATTACCTTACATTGACCTTATCTCTTTAAAGATACTTGCTTTTGATGTGATTTTAGGGATTGATTGGTTAACTACTCATCATACCAAAATTGATTGTTTTAAATAAGGTTGTTAGTTTTCATATTCTAACTTGACTGTTATGCAATTCAAGCAACTAAACCATTAAAATCAATCAACATATCATATCTAATCATAAAGCTATTCGTTTATTGAAAAGCGGATGTCAAGCTTTCTTAGCCCATGTTATGGATTTGAATAAAGACACGTCAAATTTGAATAATATTCTGTTGTTATTGACTTTCTGGCGTATTTCTGAAGAACTTCCGGTCTACCCCGAGCGTGAAGTTGAATTCTTTATTGATCTTGAACACAGTACAAGCCCATTTCTAAAACCCCATATCGAATGGCTCTATTGAACTTGAGGAGTTAAAGGTCCAACTACGAGAATTGTTGGACATCGGTTTCATTCGTCTAGTACATCTCTCTTGGGGTGCTCTGTTTTATTTGTAAAAAAAAAAGGCGGGAGTATGCGACTTTGTATTGACTATCGAAATTGAACCATGTCACCATCGAGAATAGGTATCCTCTACCTCGTATTGATGACTTGTTTGACCGATTCTGAGGGCACATTCTTTTCAAAAATCGATCTTAGTTACGGATATCATCGGTGAAGATTAGAAGCGAGGATATTCAAAGGCGCCTTCGAGAACTTCGGTATGGGCATTATGAATTCTTAGTCATGTCTTTCGGACTAACTAATGCTCCTGCGACTTTCATGGATATGATGAGCCAAGTATTCAAGGAATATTTGGATCGATTCGTTGTTGTCTTTATTGATGACATCCTTATATATTCCAAAAGTCGTGAAGATCATGAGCACCATTTGAAATTTGGTACTCGAAAGGCCGTGAAAACCAACTTTATGCCAAATTGAAGAAATCTCACGAGTTACGGCGAGGAAGTAGCATTTCTTGGGCATGTGGTGTCAAAACATGGAGTATCTGTTGATCCGTGAAGATTGAAGCAATCTGAAGTTAGAACAATAGAAATCGGTGGTGAAGTCGTAGCTTTTTGGGCTTAAATTTGGTTATTATCGGAGATTAAATGGAAGGGTTTTCTCGAATCGCTACTCCATTAACTCGGCTAACTTTCGAAAGGATCTGAAAATTCGTTTAGAAGCGAAGAATCGCGAGAAAGAGTTTCCAAGAGCTTAAGAGGAGACTTATTTATTTTGTTCTAACAATACCATCTGGTTGGATGGATTTGTTATCTGGATGATGCTTGAGCGAAGGGTTAGGATGTGTTCTCATGCAGCGTGGGAAAGTCATAGCCTATGCCTCGCGACAACTTAAAAGAGTATGAGAGGAATTATCCTACTCATGATCTAGAGTTAGCGGCCGATCGTTTTTCAGCTAAAGATATGGAGGCACTATCATATGGGGAGAAAGTGGAGATATATTCGGATCATAAAAGCCTTAAATATTTCTTCACTCAAAAAACTCAACATGGCGGCGTGACGTTGGCTCGAGCTATTGAAAGACTACGACCACACTATTGATACCACCACAGTAAAAGCGAGCGTGGTAGGTGGCGCGTTGAGTAGAAGATCATATCTTGAGGAGCAGTGCGATGATGTCAAGTATCGCGTAGAGCCAACTTTAATAGAAAAAGTTAAGGTTGCTCGAGCCACCGAGGCAGGAGTTGATGTATATGAAGAAGAAAGTACAAGAAGGAGCTATTAGGGCGAGAATTGATGAAGAAGGAATACTTGAGTCCACTCTAGACTTTGTGTTCTAACGACTCGATTTGAAGTACAAGATTATGATGGAGGCACACATACACCATTTGCAATCCATCCTGGAAGTACTAAAATGTATCGTGATCTTGACATACATTTTGGTGGAATAATATGAAGAGAGAGATTGCAAAGTTTATCTCGATGTGTTTAACTTGCCAGCGTGTAAAGGCGGAGCATCTAGTACCTAAGGGTCCGTTGCAACCACTTGAGATTCCGGAATGGAAGTGGGAACACATTACCATGGATTTAGTTTCTGGGTCTTCCTACGGTTTCTCAAGGCATCAATCTTATTTGGGTTATTGTTGATAGATTAACCAAGTCTGCTCATTTCTTGCCGTCTGGAGACTTATTCTCTTGAGCGTCTTGCTAGTATATGCGTAAATGAGATTGTGAGGTTGCATGGCATGCACTGTATCCATAGTTTGGGATCGTGACCCAAGATTCACTTCAAGATTTTGGGTTAGCTTGCAAAAAGCTATGGAGCGCAGTTTGCGATTTAGTTGACATACCATCCCCCAAGCAGACGGACAATCGAGAGAGGATTATTCAAACTCTTGAAGATTTATTAAGACTACATGTCCTAGACTTCAAGGCGGTTGGGATAAGTATTTACCATTGGTGGAATTCTCCTACAACAACGATTATCGAGCAAGTATAGGTGTGGCTCCATTGAAGCATTATATGGGCGAAAATGTAGTTCTCGATATGTTGGGATGAGGTGGGTGAAGCAACATTGTTGGGACCCGAGTTAAATACGATATGACTCTGAAAAAGATCCAAATAATTCGACAACGTATACAAAGCGGCTCAAGATCGACAAAAGAGTTATGCGGATCTTCATCGAAAGGGCGTGGAATTTAATGTAGGGGATCATGTATTGTTGCGAGTTGCTCGTGGAAGGGAGTTACAAGATTTGGGAAGAGAGAAAGCTCGATCCACGATTTATTGGTCCATTTCAAATTCTTGACCAAGAGTAGGAAATGTAGCTATAGACTTGCGTTACCTCCAGGTATGTCTCTCGTGTTCATAATGTGTTTCACATATCTCTGTACTTAGTAAATGTGAAAGACCGAACCACGTTATTGAGTTAGAAGCCGGACGAGATAGCCAGAAGACTTAACGTGTGAGGAGGTACCTATCAAGATCTTGGATAGGAAGGAGCATGTCCTACGCTATGAAAAGTCATACCACAAGTTAAAGTTTTGTGGAGGAATCATCTTATAGAGGAAATGACACAGGGAATTGGAAAGCGGAAATGAAAGCGAGGTATCCTCACCTTTTGAAACACACCATGCGTCGTCGATTTCGAGGGCGAAATTTCATAAGAAGGGAGGTTGTAAGACCAAAATTTTTTTAAATAAAAGGAATTTCCTTTATTTATTATTTTGAAATAGTAAGGGTTGATTTGATTAATGTGGATAGTTAAGGGTTAAATCATAAATATTTCAAAATAAGCAGTGGTTATAAAATATTCATTGTTTGTCGGGGAATATTAGTTTGGTGGTGGAATATTAAATCTTTGTCGGGGAATATTAAATGCAACCACAGTAGCGACCATGTGTGGGCCCCATGAAGCGATTGGATGAAAAAAAACGACAAATATAAGTTGGTTAAAAATAACAGGCGTAGTTATTCTGATTAAAATTTGTTGGAATGCCGGTGGTTAAAATCTGATGTCTGGCGTGGTTGCTTGATGGCACCGGTATTACCGCAGTATTGTTGAATTATTGATCCTTACGTGAAGGCACTTACTCAATAATTTTCCACGATGAATTCTTGTTCAATATTTTATTTTATTGATTCAATAATTCTTTGCGTTGATATTTTATATTATTGTTGTTCATAATTGTCAACGCACATTATCTCCATTATCGGATCAATAATTCATATTATTTGAATAATATTATTAGATAGCATTATTGGCAATGTCTAGAAAGTTACATCGAGGAGAGAGGTTTGGTCACCTAATTGCGGCGCCCGATGGAGAAATCCTTATCGGAAAGCCCCTCTTTCACAGGAGCGGCTGGTTGTCATAATTGTGATTACATAATATTATTTGTGAATAATTAATTATTGATTCATATGATAAAGAAATATTTATTTTATGTGGATATAAATGATGGATTTATTTATGTGGTTATAAATGAAGAAATTATTGTTGAGGTGTTTTATCGATTATTTTACGGTTGGAGGTATTAAAAATTAAATCGGGGTTTTGAGATATATTGCGGGGATATAATTTTTAATCCGAAGCCAGTTGGATTAATAGTAATTTTTGGGTATGTTATACATACATAAGATGAGTATATGTCCACAAATTTTGAACCGTTAAAAATGCACGAATGATTTGTTATGAATTTTAAGAGGTGTCGATTAGGAAATTAGGGTTATAATTGATTTTGGTGGAAAATTCTAGAATTGAGTGGGCCCCACTTGTGGTTGGTGAAGAAATGTGCTGAATTTTATTTCAAATGTGGTGGGTGGCAATAGTAGCGAGTAAAGCCATCGGTGTAGCGAGTCGAAATCTGCTTGGTGAATAACATTTTCCTATAAATAGAAATTTAAGTTAGAATTGAAAATCACACGAAAACAAAGTTTTCTCTCTTTCTCTCTATATATTGTTGGCGTATTTTGTGAGTATTTAGATACTTTGAGAGTTCTTTATTCGGATCTGAAGTTTCATTCAAAGATCACTTGAGCCTTTCCTTAGAAATCTTGATTCTTTGAGGTAAGGGATATTATTTTTTTCGTAATGATATTATTTCTTGATATCATTATCTTTGAAATGTTGATCTGAAGTTTTATCAAATTTGGAACTTTTTCATGTCGGGTTTACTATTCATGAGTTCTTATTCACGAGTTCTTATTCATGAGTTCTTATTCACGATTCTTATTCACGATTTAAGCGTGAAGCGTGAAAATGTTTTTTTGGGAATTTCTATCTTTTGGTGTCGAGATTCTTATTCACGTGTCTGGCCTTATTCACGATATCTGACACTATTCACGTGATACTTGACCTATTCACCAAAAAAATAAAATTTCTTCTTTTTGTCCAAAACATCTATTTTGGATACTAGCTTTGATTGTATCCATGTTTTGATCATTCTTGAATTTTACACCACTATGATTATTTTGAGGTATTGTTGGACATGGATAAAACAAAGTCTGAATCCTTAATCCTTAATCCTTGTCATTTTGTTTCCTTTGGGTTCGTTCTTTAAAAATATTTTTCATCATCCTCGGTCTTAAATGATGATATTATTGAATATCTTTGGCTTTTAGTAGTGCATGATGAATGATTTCTGAAGAATATCTTTGGCTTTGTAGTGCAAAGATGAATGATTTCTGAAGAATATCTTTGGCTGTAGTGCAAAGATGAGCAGTGTTTAAATGAACATGGCCATTGATGAATATCTTTGGCCTTTAGTGCAAAGATGAGCAGTGTTGAGATGAACATGATCAGATTGATGAATATCTTTGGCACATGTAGTGCAAAGATGAATATTTGATTTGAGAAGAATATTGATTGATGTTCTGAGGATAAAATATTGATGATGGACTTTTAAATTCATAGATTATAGTAGATTTCATTCTCTACGTAACTCTTCTATGAATTATTATTTCAGCTGCGAATATTGATCTGAAACTTGTTGTCTATTGTATTCTATCGATTTTTCCTGTTGAAGACTAACGATAATTTGTTGTATATTATCTTAGTCATAATATTCTTCTTGAGCTAGTTGAGCTCACCCTTTTCCTTTGTTGTTCTATTTTTCTTCTCGGGAGGCGAGAATGTAAGCGAGTACTTAGTCGGGGTATGGAATGAAGGTTCTAGAGAGAGTTGTTTAGTAGTCCTCACCATTATTGTAAAATAATGTATCAATAAATGTGATGAGGATTTATTTGAGTATAAATATTGTCTAGAAGATAATATTTGTATTTAAACTCACAGTTTTATTGTTGTGATAATAAAGTTGTAGTTGTTTCTGTACCATGTATTTGGCGACTCAGAATGGGTTGGATGGAATGGACCTATTTTGGGGTCGTCACAAGGATGATGACAATGATATAAGAATTCAATAAAACAAGTTCAAGAATTAATTTATTCAGGAACTAATAACGTCCAAATTTTCAACATGATACTTCTTTGTAGAGTAAAATTTAAGAATGCTCAGAAGAATATTCCCACGAAAAGATACTGGATGAAGCGTAATTATCAAGGATATTCAACTAATTTCATGGAGTATAGAAGTCAAAACTTTAACCAACTGAGTATAATAAAGAATGGAATAACAAAAGAAATCATCAGGTATGTTGTACTTCGCATAGACAGGTTATTCCAACAGAATAATAAATAACGGAACCGGTCAAAGTAATACGCACCGGCGGATATTCCAATGTAATAATAAAGAATGGAATAACAACGAAATCACCATGTATGCGATACTTGGCATGGACATATTATTCAACCAATAATAATAAATAACGGAATCGGTCCCCAGTAAACGCATGAGCATGGATATTCCAATGTAATAATAAAGACGGAACCGGTCCGGCGTAAAAGCGTCTGAGCGGGATATTCTAACGAAATAATAAAGATTTAAACCAGTCCCACGTAAAGCGCACGCAGAATGTTCCAACAGAATAATAACGAATGGAATAACAACAGAAATCACCAAGTATAGGGTATGTGACGCCCCCAAATCCGGGTATCTTCCAACCCGACAGATGGTGCTACACAGTACTCATAACTGTACATTCATTCTATTGAAACGACAACAAAATGTGTGTATCAACGACATTCTTATTACATTAATAATATTACATCCCGTTCCCAGGTTCTAAAACCATTCAATTCTTTGTTCATCATTCTATAATATATACAACTTACTAGTTTATTACAAGTTAAACTAATCGTTCAGCTTCGTCTTGCCTTTATCCTTGTTAGATCCCTCGGTTCGTTCGGTCCTAGCTACATTCATATGGTTCAAGCAAGAGTGAGCATAACAAGCTCAGCAAGTATAATAATTTCTTTTAAACAACATGCTTGAAACATATGAATCGTATATCTTCAATAACTGGATAATAGTTATGAAGTACTATCAATAATTCAAAATAGCATTTCTTTTCCTTCAAAACGTTTTACAATATCAATATTCAGTAAAACAACAATTCTGGCTCAAGACCATGAGCATTTCATATTTTCTTTGAAAAGGACAACCCGGCACTAAGTTCGTAAGTCCGACATAGCTTACAAGCACTTCTGGGTGATCAGCCCATAGTACTCTATGTTGATCAACACTATATCCATTAAACGTATGTACGTTTAAGTTTTGGTAACCTCACGTGCCCATCGAATAATCGATAAAAAATACATTTGTTTATTCATACACAGGCTTACCTTGAATCTGTACCAAATAATTGGCGTATGATAGCGTTAATAATTCTATATTGAAAGACTTGTAAATAAATCAATCAATCTTCAAGATTAGTCTAGCCGAGTTAAAACTGGCATCAACATTTTCGTAAAATAATTCATGCATCTCATAACATGAATCACAGAAAACTTGGCTAACACGAAGATTAGATAAGCTTTTTAAGAAAAACTTGCCTTCAGCGTCTGCTACAGTATAATAACTTTTCCTTTCAGTGTTTATGGTCTCTACAACACATAACCACATAACATACCACATTAGGTCATGAATGATCATACATGGTTCCTAATGAATCTTACACTTCATCTGAATCTAATTATATATTAGATTTGTTACTATTGGTTCCGACTTGCCATTATATTTTACATTATTCTTACCAACTTCTTTCTCTTCTATGTCTTATGTAGATTTACTTCATTAATCCAACTCGTTTCAAGTTAATCATCCTTCCTCACGGCATACTAACATCCATACGTTAATCGAAACTCGATCGTCATTTGTTAAGTACAATTTATTGCATACCGTTTACGTTCACGTTTTACTTAACGACTTTTAGTTGTAACTCTTAATGTTATATGTGACGCCCCCAAAATTAGGTATACGTCACCCATCTTGGGTCGCCACTTACATGGTACATAAATTCAAATACAACTTACTAACCTAAGCGTAGGTAATAATACATACATAAAGCGTGAGTTTGAATACAAATATTGTCTACTAGATATTATACAAACTCAAAAGGAGTCCTCATTACAACTATTATCACACTATTTCACGTAATAATGAGGGACTACTAATGCTATCCTCTGGACCATTACTCCGTTCCCCGATCGCTCGTCCCGGTATGTTCTCATTTCACGAAGAGAGCGGTGAAAGAAAGGGTGAGCTCAACTAGCCCGATGAAAATATTATGACTAAGATAATGTAGAATAAATTATCATTAGCCTTCAACAAAGTGTTAAACCGATAAAATACAATAGACAACCGGTTTAACTACAGCGTGAATATCTGATCCATTAAAAGAGTCAGTAGAGAATAAAATCTACTATCTTTTAGGTTTTAAAGGTTTTTCATCAATTTTTTATCATTTGAGACTCGACTTAATAAATAAACCGCCACATCTAATCATCCACGTACCACGGTCAAGGATTTTCATCAAATTATCAATGGTCAAATGACTATCTTAGAATCACCCCGGGTCATAATCACACTAAAACTATCCATCATTTGCATTACGAATATGCGAGGACTTTTATCACATCATTTATAACAAGCCATGATTATACCAAATGATCCTCGTCATAATCATACTAAGTTCATCTATGCACGTAAGCCAAAGATAACATAATATATCATGAGGATGATGACAATGACATAATAATTCAATAAAACAAGTTCAAGAATTATTTTATCCGAAATTAATAACGTCCCAAATTGTCAACAAGATCTTTGTTTTGTAGAGTAAAATTCAAGAATGATCGTAAGAATATTTCCATGAAAAGATCTTTGGATGAAACGCAAATATCAAGGATATTCTACTAATTTCATGGAGTATAAAGTCAAAGTTTTAACTTAACCGGGTATAATAAAGAATGGAATAACAAAAGAAATCACCATGAATGCGGCTTGTGACATGTACGGAGTTATTCAACGTAATAATAATAACGGAACCAGTCGTGAAAATTCACAATCAAGCGGGATGATCCAACAGAATAATAAATCTTTGAATAATAAACAATGGAATCGAATTCCTGTAAAACACACGATGTGATATTCCAATGAGAATAATAAATGCGGAATAATAAACAATGGAACCGAATCCTGTAAAACACGCACGCATGGGATATTCCAATGAGAATAATAAAGAATGGAATAACGAAGAAGATCACCAAGTATAGGGGATTCCGGCAGTGATCTGAGTTATTCCAACAGAATAAATAAGAATGGAATAACATAAGGATTTCACCAAGTATAGGGTATCTGCATATCTGAGGTTATGTATAGGGTATACCACTTTTACGAGTTATTCTACTAATAATAATAATGGAATAAATAAAGTTCTCTTCGTGAATAAGAAAGAATAACACCCTTACGAATTACAACAAATAATACCCACTACCGTAAAAAAAGCTGGATATCAAAGTAGTGAAGTACAGAATCACTCTTCTTCTTTCTCTTTATAGATTTTCTCTCTATTGCTTCTCTCTATAATTTCTCTCTACAGAGTTTGATTGAATTAAATAAGAAAATAATGAAGGAATGAGCTTATTTATAGGAAAATAGAATGCATAGTAATTAATCCATGAATCAGTCCAGATTGATTTACTTTAATCGACCGGTCCATATTTAAAGCAAAATCTTTTAAATAAAATATAATATATTCTATTTATATAAAAACATTTTACTATCTGCAAACACTTATGCAACACTATGCAAAAACACTATGCAAAAAATACTATGCAACACTATGCATAATAAAATATAATATATTCTATTTATAGAATAACTTTAATAAAGTATTCATTTTATATAAAAGATGTTTCGTTTTATTACGTTAATAATACTGAATAAAACAAAACGTCATTATCGCTATAATAATTCATATTATTAATCGACAATAATGGAATCAAACCGGTGACTTCTCACATAAGCATCGATAATCAATACCGTGTCTTCTATGCAATCACACTTATTATTTGTACTTTTACTACTAGAGTAGTTCAACAATGTCAACGGTAAAACTTCCGTCGTTATTTCAATAAAATATTTTTTGTCGTTTTCTCGATCCGAATGATAATTACATTATGGGTCCACCAATGATTGAGTAGTTGTCTGAAAATTCCTGCTAAACCGAATATTCCCAAGCCAATCGAATATAATATAACCACTTGCATACTTTGCAAAATTTATAAATACTACCCACAACTATAATATTATCTCAAATTCACACCATAATATTAAAAATTATTTCGACAAAATTTAAATCTTTATTGATAAAATCTGGGGTCTCACAATCTCCCTCCTTATGGAATTTAAGCCCTCGAAATTAGGGTGCGATACCTAGTATGATAAAGAGGTGAGGATACCTTGAATACCTTTATCGTTGAAAACATTAAATTCATCTTTGCAATCCGGCAAAGATATTCATTAACAATTCATCTTTGCACTACTGGCCAAAGATATACAATCATAAAACCAATAATAATTGAGACTCGAAGATAATAGTATCCTGACCATGAATTATTCATGCACTTCTTGGCTAAGGATATTCGTGTTTTCAATTACGGTATGATTATACCGAATAATCCAGTAGGTCATAATCATACCAAGTCTATCAATGCACTACTGACGAAGATGACTTTTACCACATCCATGAATTAATATTTCATTCTTTGAGACTCACTTTCAATAATTAATCCATATCATCGAATCATCCACGCACTACTCACGGGCCAAGGATATTCATTAGTATCACGACCACGAATTATCCATGCACTACTGACCAAAGATAATCGTGTATTCATTAGTATCACGACCACAAATTATCCATGCACTACTACCGAAAGATAATCGTGTATTCATTAGTATCACGACCACAATTATCCATGCACTACTGCCAAAGATAATCGTGTATTCATTAGTATCCACGACCACAAATTATCCATGCACTACTACCGAAGATAATCGTGTATTCATTAGTATCACGACCACAAATTATCCATGCACTACTACGAAAGATAATCGTGTATTCATTAGTATCACGACCACAAATTATCCATGCACTATGGCCAAAGATAATCGTGTATTCATTAGTATCACGACCACAAATTATCCATGCACTACTACCAAAGATAATTGCGTATTCATTAAGATATCGCGACCATAAATTATCCATGCACTACTACCGAAGATAATCGTGTATTCATTAGTATCCGACCACAAATTATCCATGCACTACGGCCAAAGATAATCGTGTTTTCAATTACGGTTATGATTATACCGAACAATCCTCAGTCATAATCATACCAAGTCCATCTATCTTACTACACAGGCCACGATGACTTTCAACGTAATATAAGCGTGAGGATAATGATATAAAGAATCAATCAAATGAGATAAAGGATAAATATTAAACATTTATAATATAATTTATCCGAGATTCAAGAATATCCCCATGTTATTAATCACTTAATAATCTTATAATCTAATATCATTAATATTATAACAATATTTTAATCACTTCTTAAATTTATAAACAATTTATCTCAATTGTTTACGCTTTTACCATATAATGCATTTAATCATTCAAAAATGCCATAATCATAAAATATCATCACCAATTATCAAATCCTCATAAAAAAAAATATGCATATACTCTACATATAGGATTCTCTAGCCATAAAATCCTATTTTCAACTTTGTTACTTCACATAACATATTTAACTCATATGTTCGTAACTAAACTATTTTCATAAAAAATACCAAATCAGTCCCATAAATATTTCTTTTTCTGGGATTTAGCATAATATAGTCCCATAATGAAAATATATTTTTCTCGGAATTTTAAAATTCATTTACTATTTTTCAAAATCAATTTCTAATTAATTCCTTAAGAAATTAGCTACCTCAAGTTTAACTCCAAAAATTCCCAAATCTTGACAGGACCTTACACATGTTAACGTGAGCTTCTAGTTTAAATTTCATGGTCATCGGAGTTATAGAACTCAGGTTATAGCGTTTTAAATCGGAAAAACCTAAATATTGAAATAGTCATAACTTGCTCATTTTAAGTCGAAATGAGCTCATTTTTGGACAGGAGGTACTTTATACCATATAACTTCATGTCCCAAAAGGCCAGAATTTTTCTCATAATTTAAGTGGCCGAAACAGCGTCTCTAAAATCATGGCGTGCTTTTTAGGTTTTACACTTTGCACTCCTTTGCTAAAATCAGTCCACACAAAAATCTACAACACCTTTTCCAGTAATTCCACTTGGATTAGTTAGGTAACTCATAGATCTAACTCTAGGACTTGACCACACTCAAAAATTCAAAATATAATAGGAGATATGGTCAATTGAATTTCATGTTACGTTTTTACCAAAATCTGATTTTTCAACCCTTTGTGATTGCTAAGAAACTTTCATGTTTTCACATAATAACCACATAACTCATCATAACACTTACTAATACTTCATATACCCATGATTTTCATCAGTTCTATACTTTTATTATGACTTTCATCATAATCCACGTAAACAGATCCTTTTAGTTGAAGAAATATTTGAGGGTTTAAGAAATGAGTTTTGTACTGGGGTCAATACAAAATTCGATTTCACGCTCTAAGTAGGCTAAGAAGTCTTCAAGAATACGCCAGAAAATTTATTAATAATAGAAATATCATTAAATACTGTGACTCTCATCCAAGACTTGGATAATCGTCACATTGATACCAACCGTGACTTCATCCCTTAACTAGATAGCAAGACTCTCACAATGATACCTATAACCTTGCCATCTTCATTCACGATGTCGCCTCTGAGAAAAGTCGGCTTCTGCATTCCACACAAGGAAGTCAACAACGAAAGGTTCGGGGCTCTTTACTTATGGCTTGATATGACAATAATTGACTTTAGTAGTTTGTTACTTGAATTACGCACAACAAGTTGGTTATGAATATAAAAGCTAACAACCTTACGAAAAGAATGATGAGTAGTTAACCAATTGATTCCTAAAATCCCATCAAAGGCAAATATTTTTAAAAAGATAAGATCGACGAATAACGTGAAAATGTTTATTTAGACCAAACAAGATTTAAAAATAGTAAGCGAATGAAGGCTCCTACTTAACGAAGTTTCAACCAATAAGTCAAATTTAACTTCTTGAGTCAAATTTAAGCGTTGAACACAACTAGGTGAAATAAAAGAGGGTAGTAGAATCGGTATCTAACACGGTATAGACTTCGCAAGAGCTTATGATTAACTTACCCGTGATAATTTTATTCGGGTTCCTCGTCACGAGAAAAAAAACGCTCTCTCTAAAACTACAGGCTTTGGTTTATGCAGGGACGACCTTTGGTGCCTCCATCCTAGTTGAATTTGTCTTGATGGCGACAAAATCGAGCTAAGTGACCTTCTCTTCCACAATTATAACATGCTTTGGAAGGCGTGGCGCGATTCGATGATGATGTGTCCTCTCCTCGCATTTGAAGCATATGATAGGTGGTCTTTCTCCTTCCTTAACAACGGTCTTTGGTCTTTGACGTCTTTCCATCATCGTTGAATCTCCTTTTCTTGAAATGTCCATTCTTATTGTTTTGGCCACGATTACCACCGAGTGGTTACCATATCTCGGCTTTATTGATTCCTCCACGCTTGTTGTCACCGCTTGATGACTACTCTCCATTTGGTATTATAATTTTGCTTATTTGCTTCTCTTTTAGTTCGCGTTGACTCGTTATCGCGCTCCCACTAATCGAGCCCTATTTACAACATCTGAATACAAACACGGGTTTATGAGAAATAAGATGTTGGCGTATCTCCGACTTCAAACCTCTTAAAAACATTCGCGTCATTCTCTTCATTATCCACCAAATGGGATGCGAATCGTGATAACTCATAAATTTTGCCTCGTGTTGTGACACGCTTATATTATTTTGTTCCAACTTGATAAACTCCACCTTTTTCATGTGGCGAATACTTTCAGGAAAGTATTTGTCGTTGAACAGCTCCTGGAACTTCTCCCAAGATATCTTCAGTATAGCAGGTTGAGTACGTTTTAACGATTCCCACCAAGATGTCTGCTCTCCAGCAACATAAAGGCGGCAAAGGAACCTTTTGCTCCTCGGAGTATCCCAAGACATCAAATATCTTGGTAATCTGCTTTATCCATGCTTCCACCGTGAAGTGGTTTTGGCTCTCCCTTAAACTCCGGTGGGTCCCAGCTCCTTGAATTGTTTAGCGATGCCTGCTTGAGAGAGTTTCGTGTTTCCACCTATGTTTTGGGCGAGAGTCGCTTTTACTTTGATGTTGCATGAATTCTAAAACTTCTTAAACGTCTGCAGTCGTTCATCATTGATCGGTGTTGTTGTTTACGGGAGGATTATCGCCATCCTGTTGCACATTGTCACGATTATTGATATGTGGAGAATCAGCAGATCTCCGTGTGCTCCATTCTTATTCTCAACATTCTCGGATGCCATTTTCAAACAACGCCACAAAATAAGGGTTAATTGACATACGACATATTATCACTATGTGAGACCCAGTTTTATCGATAAAGATTTAAATTTAGTGAAATAATTTTTAATATTATAGTGTGAATTTGAGATAATATTATAGTTGTGGGTAGTATTTATAAATTTTGCAAAGTATCACAGTGGTTATATTATATTCGATTGGTGGGGAATATTAGGGTTTAGCGAGGGAATATTAAATACAATGGCTCAATCATTGGTGGACCCCAGCGAAATTATTAGCGGATTGAAAAGCGACAAAAATATTTTATTGAAATAACGGCGGAAGTTTCTGGTGAGTTCTTGTTGAACTACTTTCGGTAGTAAAAATACGATAATAAGTGTGGTTGCATAGTAGCGCACGGTATTGATTATTGATCTTATGTGAAAGTCAACTCGGGTTTGATTCCATTATTATCGATTAATAATATGAATTATTATAGCGATAATGACGTTTTGTTTTATTAATTATTATTAACGTAATAAAAGCGAAACATCTTTATATAAAATAGAATACTTTATTAAAGTTATTACATAAATAGAATATATTATATTTTATTATACATAGTGTTGCGTAGTGTTTTGCGTAGTGTTTTGCGTAGTATTGCATAGTGTTTGCATAGTAAAATGTTTTTATATAAATAGAATATATTATATTTTATTTAAAAGATTTTCTTTAAATATGGACCATCAGTTAAAGTAAATCAATACAGATAGTTCATGGATTAATTCTTATGCATTCCATTTTCTATAAATAGAAGCTCATTCCTTCATTATTTTTTTCTGAATTCATTGAAACTACAGAGAAATTATAGAGAAAAGCATATAGAGAAAGTTATAGAAAGAAGAAGAGTATTACTTACTTCCTTTACTTATATTCGGTTCTTTTTACGGTAAGGGGTGTTATTCTTTCTTCTTGAAGAGAACTTACATTATTCCATTCATTATTATTACATTGGAATAACTTTGTAAAAAGTGGCATACCTATCATAACTTTTGTATCACATGGCGTACCTATATACTGGTGAAATCCTTATGTTATTCCATTCTTATTATTACATTGGAATAACTTTGTATCTGTGATTTACCTATACTTGGTGACATTCTTATTATTACATTTGGAACATCACATGCATGTGTGTTTTACAGGACTGGTTAGATTTTATTATTACATTGGAACATCACATGCATGTGTTTTACGGACTGGTTAAATCTTTATCGTTACATTTGGAATATCTATCATGTGTTTTTGGCGGATGCAGTTCCATCTTTATTATTACATTGGAACATCACATCGGTGTGAATTTCACGACACAGTTTAGATTATTATTATTACATTGGAATAACTTTTATCTGTCTGAATCTGCGTGCGTGGTGATTTCTTTTGTTATTCCATTCTTTATTATACCCGGTTGGTTAAAACTTTGACTTATACTCCATGAAATTAGTAAAATATCCTTGATATTTGCGTTTCATCGATATCTTTCATGGAAATATTCTTACGATCATTCTTGAATTTTACTTTCTGCAAGCGATGTCGTGTTGACAATTTGGGCGTTAATAATTCATGGATTAAATAATTCTTGAACTTGTTTTATTGAATTACTATGTCATTGTCATCATCCTCGTATTTATATTATGTTATCTTTGGCTTACGTGCGTAGATGAACTTAGTATGATTATGACGAGGATCATTACGGTATAATCATGACTTGATATAAATGATGTGACAAAAGTCCTCGGTGGCACATAATGTCGATGATGGATAGTTTTTGGTATGATTATGACGGTGGGTGATTCGGTATAGTCGCGACCATTGATAATTTGATGAAAATCCTTGGCCAAGTAATGCGGGGATGATTAGATGTGGTGGTTTATTTATTAAAATTTGAGTCTCGGTGATAAAAATTGATGAAAACCTTTTAAAACCTAAAAGATAGTAGACTTTATTCTCTAACTTGACTCTTTTAATGGATTCTTTATTAAATTGCCCGATTAAAGCGGTTTTATCTATTGTATTTTATCGGTTTAACATTATTGAAGGCTAATGATAATTTATTACGCATTATCTTAGTCATAATATTTCTTCTTTGGGCTAGTTGAGCTCACCTTTCTTTCCTTTGTTCTCTTGGAAATGAGAACATAGGCTGAGACGAGTCGGGGAGCGAAGAAATGGTCGAGAGGATAGCATTAGTAGTCCTCATTTATTACGTGAAATAGTGTGATAATAGTTGTAATGAGGACTCCTTTTGAGTTTGTATAATATCTAGTAGACAATATTTGTATTCAAACTCACGGTTTATGTCGTATTATACCGCGACGAGTTAGGTTAATAAGTTGTATTTGAAATTATGTACCATGTAAGTGGCGACCCAAGATGGGTGGCGTATACCTAATTTTGAAGGCGTCACACTATATCTCTGACAGACCAATCAAATACCAAATAAACTTAGGTAGGTCATACTAGCGAAGGTATTCCCGTCTCTCCCCTCTGATACGATTCTCACATCTTAGCGTGGATCATATCCTAGCTACGATACCAACCGTGACTCTGGACACCAACTTATGTCAAGACCTCACATTGGTACTATCGACTTTGCCAATCGAAAGACTCGGCGTCCCTACGAGAGTCGGCCGGTGCATCCCCATCAACAAGAAGTCACCAATGAGAGGCTCGGGCTCTTCACACTTATGGCTCGATACCAACTGTGGCGCCCCCAAAATTAGGTATATCGTAACCCATCTTGGGTCGCCACTTACGTGGTACATAAATTCAAATACAACTTACTTAACCTAATCGTAGGTATAATAATACGACATAAACTGTGAGTTTGAATACAAATATTGTCTACTAGATATTATACAAACTCAAAAGGAGTCCTCATTACAACTATTATCACACTATTTCACGTAATAGTGAGGACTACTAATGCTATCCTCTGACCATTACTCCGCTCCCCGACTGGTCTCAAATATGTTCTCATTTCAAGAAGAATAAAATGAAAGAAAGGGTGAGCTCAACTAGCCCAAGAAGAAATATTATGACTAAGATAATGCGTAATAAATTATCATTAGCCTTCAAAGAAAGTTAAAACCGATAAAATACAATAGACAACCGGTTTAATCAAGTAGCGGCTGAATATCAATCCATTAAAAGAGTCAAGTAGAGAATAAAATCTACTATCTTTTAGGTTTTAAAGGTTTTTCATCAATTTTTTATCATTTGAGACTCGACAATAAATAAACCACCACATCTAATCATCCCTGCACTACGGCCAAGGATTTTCATCAAATTATCAATGGTCATGACTATACCGAATCACCCCGGTCATAATCATACCAAAAACTATCCATCACCGCATTACGTGCCACCGAGGACTTTTATCACATCATTTATAACAAGCCACGATTATACCGAATGATCCTTGTCATAATCATACTAAGTTCATCTATGCACGTAAGCCAAAGATAACATAATATATCACGAGGATGATGACAATGACATAATAATTCAATAAAACAAGTTCAAGAATTATTTTATCCAGAATTAAGAACGTCCCAAATTGTCAACAAGATATCTTGTTTTGTAGTAAAATTCAAGAATGATCGTAAGAATATTTCCATGAAAAGATCTTCGGATGAAACGCAAATATCAAGGATATTCTACTAATTTCATGGAGTATAAAGTCAAAGTTTTAACCAACCGGGTATAATAAAGAATGGAATAACAAAAGAAATCACCATGCATGCGGATTCTTGATGTAATGTGTTATTCCAATGAATAATAATAACGGAACCAGTCGTGAAATTCACAATCGACGGATGATCCAATGTAATAATAAATGCTTTGAATAATAAACAATGGAACTGAGTCCCAGAAAACACACGCATGTGATATTCCAATGTAATAATAAATGCGGAATAATAAACAATGGAACCGTGTCCTGTAAAACACACGCATGTGATATTCCAATGTAATAATAAAGAATGGAATAATGTAAGAAGATCACCAAGTATAGGGGATTCACATTATCAAAGTTATTCCAACGTAATAAATAAGAATGGAATAACATAAGGATTTCACCAAGTATAGGGTATATCTGCATATACTGAGGTTATGTATAGGGTATACCACTTTTACAAAGTTATTCCAATGAGAATAATAATGAATGGAATAATGAAGTTCTCTTCATGAATAAGAAAGAATAACACCCTTACACGTACAAAATAAATAATACCCCTGTAAAAAAAAAAACCTGGATATCAAAGTAGTGAAGTACGAGAATACTCTTCTTCTTTTCTTTATAGATTTTCTCTCTATCGCTTCTCTATATAATTTCTCTCTAGAGTTTCAAAATGAATTGTAAGAAAAATAATGAAGGAATGAGCTTCTATTTATAGGAAAATAGAATGCATAGTAATTAATCCATGAGCGGTCCGATTGATTTACTTTAATCGACGGTCCATATTTAAAGCAAAATCTTTTAAATAAAATATAATATATTCTATTTATATAAAAACATTTTACTATGCAAACACTACGCAACACTACGCAAAAACACTATGCAAAACACTACGCAACACTATGCATAATAAAATATAATATATTCTATTTATAGAATAACTTTAATAAAGTATTCTCGCTTTTATTTAAAAGATGTTTCGCTTTTATTACGTTAATAATACGAATAAAACAAAACGCGTCATTATCGCTATAATAATTCATATTATTAATCGACAATAATGGAATCAAACCGAAAGTGACTTCTCACATAAGCATCGATAATCAATACCGGTGTGCTACTACGCAACCACACGACATCGCATTTACTTTTCTTCTAGAAGTAGTTCAACAAGATCAACCAGAAAACTTCCGTCGTTATTTCAATAAAATATTTTTTCATTTTCTCAATCCGACAATAATTACATTTGTGGGGTCCACCAATGATTGAGTTGCATTTAATATTCCCTCGCTAAACCGAATATTCCCCACCAATCGAATATAATATAACCACTGCATACTTTGCAAAATTTATAAATACTACCCACAACTATAATATTATCTCAAATTCACACCATAATATTAAAATTATTTCGACAAAATTTAAATCTTTATTGATAAAATCTGGGGTCTCACAATCTCCTTCCTTATGGAATTTAAGCCCTCGAAATTAGTGGTACGACTGTATGATAAAGTGGTGAGGATACCTTGAATACCTTTATCGTTGAAAACATTAAATTCACTTTTGCAATCCTCACCAAAGATATTCATTAACAATTCATCTTTGCTACGTGCCAAAGATATACAATTGTAAAACCAATAATATGAGACTCGACAATAGTATCACAACCATGAATTATTCATGCACCATCTTGGCGAGGATATTCGTGTTTTCAATTACGGTCATGATTATACTTATAATAATCCGTGGTCATAATCATACCAAGTCTATCAATGCACTACTACGAAAGATGACTTTTACCACATCCATGAATTAATATTTCATTCTTTGAGACTCATTTCAATAATTAATCCATATCATTGAATCATCCCCGCACTACGTGCCGAGGATATTCATTAGTATCACGACCACGAATTATCCATGCTCATGGCCAAAGATAATCGTGTATTCATTATCACGACCACAAATTATCCATGCGCTACTACCAAAGATAATCGTGTATTCATTAGTATCACGACCACAATTATCCATGCACTACGGCCAAAGATAATCGTGTATTCATTAGTATCACGACCACAAATTATCCATGCACTACTACCAAAGATAATCGTGTATTCATTAGTATCACGACCACAAATTATCCATGCACTACTACCAAAAGATAATCGTGTATTCATTAGTATCACGACCACAAATTATCCATGCACTACTACCAAAGATAATTGTGTATTCATTAAGATATCACGACCACAAATTATCCATGCACTTCTGACTACCAAAGATAATTGTGTATTCATTAGTATCACGACCACAAATTATCCATTAGTATCACGACTACTTATCCGTACCAAAGATAATTGTGTATTCATTAGTATCACGACCACAAATTATCCATGCACTACTACCAAAGATAATCGTGTATTCATTAAGATCACGACCACAAATTATCCATGCACTACTACCAAAGATAATCGTGTTTTCAATTACGGTTATGATTATCTGAGACATCCTCATAACTCGTATAATCATATCAAGTCCATCTATGCTACTGACAAAAGCCACGTATGACTTTCAACATAATATAAGCGTGAGGATAATGATATAAATAATCAATCAAATGAGATAAAAGATAAATATTAAACATTTATAATATAATTTATCCGAGATTCAAGAATATCCCCATGTTATCAATCACTTAATAATCTTATAATCTAATATCATTAATATTATAACAATATTTTAATCACTTCTTAAATTTATAAACAATTTATCTCAATTGTTTACGCTTTACCATATAATGCATTTAATCATTCAAAAATGCCATACTCATAAGATATCATCACCAATGATCAAATCCCTCATCAAAAAAATATGCATATACTCTATATAGGATTCTCTAGCCATAAAATCTTATTTTCAACTTTGTTACTTCACATAACATATTTAACTCATATGTTCGTAACTAAACTATTTTCATGAAAAATACCAAATCAGTCCCAAAAATATTTCTTTTCTGGGATTTAGCATAATATAATCTCATAATGAAAATATATTTTTCTCGAAATTTTTAAAATTCATTTACTATTTTTCAAAAATCATATTCTAATTAATTCCTTAAGAAATTAGCTACCTCAAGTTTAACTCCAAAAATTCCCAAATCTTTACAGGACCTTACACATGTTAACGTGAGCTTCCAGTTTAAATTTCATGGTCATCGGAGTTATAAAACTTCGGTTATAGCGTTTTTCGTCGGAAAAACCTAAATATTGAAATAGTCATAACTTGCTCATTTTAAGTCAGAATGAGCTCATTTTTGGACAGGAGGTACTTTATACCATATATCTTCGTGTCCCAAAAAGCCAGAATTTTTCTCATAATTTAAGTGGCCGAAACAGCCCCTCTAAAATCTTGGCAGTGAAATTTTTTCGGTTTTTGCAGCTTTGCACTCCTTTGCTAAAATCAGTCCACACAAAAATCTACAACACTTTTTCCAGTAATTCCACTTGGATTAGTTAGGTAACTCATAGATCTAACTCTAGGACTTGACCACACTCAAAAATTCAAAATATAATAGGAGATATGGTCAATTGAATTTCATGTTACGCGTTTTCACCAAAATCGATTTTCAACTCTTTGTGATTTCTAAGAAACTTTCATGTTTTCACATAATAACCAACATAACTCATCATAACACTTACTAATACTTCATATACCCATGATTTTCATTAGTCCAATGCTTTTATTATGACTTTCATCATAATCCTCGTAAATGATCCTTTTAGTTGAAGAAATATTTGAGGGTTTAAGAAATGGGTTTTTGTCTTTGGGGTCAATACAAAATTCGATTTCACGTTCTAGGGTAGGCTAGAAGTCTTCAAGAATACGCCAAGAAATTTATTAATGATAGAAATATCATTCAAAATCTATTACTTCTCGTCCAAGACTTGGATAAGTACGTCACATTAATACCAATCGTGACTTCTATCCCTTAACCCAGATAACACCTCACAATGATACCTATCAACTTGCCATCTTCAATCACGACGTCGCCTCTGAGAAAGTCCGCTTCGCGGTGCATTCCACACAAGGAAGTCAACAACGAAAGGATCGGGCTCTTTACTTATGGCTTGATATAACGATGATTAACTTTAGGATTTGGTTACTTTGAATTAGATAACCTATTGGTTAGGAATATGAAAGCTAACAACCTTACAAAAAGAATAATGAGTAGTTAATCAATCGTTTTCAAAAATTACCTCAAAGGCAAGTATTTTCAAAGAGATAAGATCGACGGTGTAACGTGAAAGTGTTTATTTGAAACAACAAGATTAATAAACGATTGGAGGTAACGAAGGTTTCTCCCAACGAAGTTTCAATAGATAAATCAAAGTCTAATTTCTCGGAGTCAAATTTAAACGTTGAGCGCAAAGCAAGAGAGAGATAAAAGAATGGGTAGAACCAAGATATCTAATAAGGTATAGACTTCAAGAAGAATTTATAATTAACTAACCCGTGTGCTAACTTCGTTCGGGTTACCCACTTTTGAGAAGTCACGAAAACGCTTTCTTCCTGAAACCACCGACTTTGTTTTGTCCAGTATCCGCCTTTGGTGCCACTATCCCAAATGGACTTGACTTAACTATACGACAAAATCGAGCTAAATGACCTTCTCTTCTTGAAATTTCCACTTCTATTATCTTTGCCATGATTACCACCGGAGTGGTTACCATTCTTAGCATGATCATTTCCCCACGATGGTTATCATTGTTACGATAGCCGTTGCCACCATATGATTATTATCGTGTTGTTGGTCGTTACCTTTTTGTTTGAAATTTGAATCAACACTCTCATGTGCTTCATTGCTTATCTCGGATTTTCGGATGCCATTCTCAAACAACATTGTCAAAAACAAGGGTTAATTGACGTATAACAAATTATCCCTATATTCCGTGAGACCAATAAAATAAAGACATAAACTTAGGTAGGTCATACTAGCGAAGGAATTCCCGCCTCTCCCTCCTAGTTCTTATCTCATATCTCACCCGGGGATCATATCCTAAGCTCGATACCAACCGCGACGCCCCAAAATTAGGTATACGCCACCCATCTTGGGTCGCCACTTACATGGTACATAAATTCAAATACAACTTACTAATATAAGCGTAGGTGTACAATACGACATAAATCGTGAGTTTGAGTACAAATATTGTCTACTAGATATTATACAAACTCAAAAGGAGTCCTCATTACAACTATTATCACACTTATTTCACGAATAGTGAGGACTACTAATGCTATCCTCTCGGACCATTACTCCGCTCCCCGACTCGTCCAAATATGTTCTCATTTCACTCAAGAGAAACGGTGAAAGAAAGAAAGGTGAGCTCAACTAGCTTAGTAAGAAATATTATGACTAAGATAATGCGTAATAAATTATCATTAGCCTTCAATGTTGTTAAACCGATAAAGTACAATAGACAACCGGTTTAATCTGCGGTGAATATACTGAATCCATTAAAAGAGTCAAGTAGAGAATAAAATCTACTATCTTTTAGGTTTTAAAAGTTTTCATCAATTTTTTTATCATTTGAGACTCGAACAATAAATAAACCACCACATCTAATCATCCACGTACCACGGCCAAGGATTTTCATCAAATTATCAATGGTCATGACTATACCGAATCACCCCCGGTCATAATCATACCAAAACTATCCATCATCGCATTCTGAGCCACCGAGGACTTTTATCACATCATTTATAACAAGCCACGATTATACCGAATGATCCTCTTGTCATAATCATACTAAGTTCATCTATGCACGTAAGCCAAAGATAACATAATATATCATGAGGATGATGACAATGACATAATAATTCAATAAAACAAGTTCAAGAATTATTTTATCCGAGAATTAAGTAACGTCCCAAATTGTCAACAAGATAATCTTTGTTTTGTAGAGTAAAATTCAAGAATGATCGTAAGAATATTTTCATGAAAAGATATCTTTGGATGAAACGCAAATATCAAGGATATTCTACTAATTTCATGGAGTATATAAGTCAAAGTTTTAACCAACCGGGTATAATAAAGAATGGAATAACAAAAGAAATCACCACGCATGCAAGATGGTGACATGTATAAAAGTTATTCCAACGTAATAATAATAACGGAACCGGTCGGTGAAATTCACACCGCTGCGGGATGATCCAACGAATAATAAATGTTTGAATAATAAACAATGGAACCGTGTCCTGTAAAAACACGAGCGAGATATTCCAAATGAATAATAAATGCGAATAATAAACAATGGAACCGTGTCCTGTGTAAAACACACGCATGAGATATTCCAATGAATAATAAAGAATGGAATAATGTAAGAAGATCACCAAGTATAGGGGATTCCACAGATTCAAAGTTATTCCAATGAATAAATAAGAATAGAATAACATAAGGATTTCACTCAAGTATAGGGTATCTGCATATACAAGGTTATGTATAGGGTATACCACTTTTACGAGTTATTCCAATGTAATAATAATGAATGGAATAATGTAAGTTCTCTTCATGAATAAGAAAGAATAACACCCTTTACGGAATACAACAAATAATACCCACTCACCGTAAAAAGACACCGGATATCAAAGTAGTGAAGTACTGTAATACTCTTTTTCTTTCTCTCTATAGATTTTCTCTATATAAACTTCTCTCTATAATTTCTCTTTCTAGAGTTTCATTGAATTAAAAGAAAATAATGAAGGAATGAGCTTATTTATAGGAAAATAGAATGCATAGTAATTAATCCATGAATCAGTCCAGATTGATTTACTTTAATCGGCGGTCCATATTTAAAGCAAAATCTTTTAAATAAAATATAATATATTCTATTTATATAAAAACATTTTACTATGCAAAACTACGCAACACTATGCAAAACACTACGCAAAACACTATCTGACACTATGCGTAATAAAATATAATATATTCTATTTATAGAATAACTTTAATAAAGTATTACATTTTATATAAAAGATGTTTCGCATTTTATTACGTTAATAATACGAATAAAATAAAACGTCATTATCGCTATAATAATTCATATTATTAATCGGCAATAATGGAATCAAACCGGTGACTTCTTCACATAAAGATCGATAATCAATACCGGTACTACTTTCTTGTCTGACCACGCGACATCTTGTACTTTTATTATGAGTAGGTAGTGCACAAGATCAACCAGGTAAAACTTCCGTCGTTATTTCAATAAAATATTTTTTGTCGTTTTCTCAATCCGATAATAATTACATTATTAAGGGTCCACCAATGATTGAGTAGTTGTATACGAATATTCCTATTAAACCGAATATTCCCCAATTAATCGAATATAATATAACCACTGTGCATACTTTGCAAAATTTATAAATACTACCCACAACTATAATATTATCTCAAATTCACACCATAATATTAAAAATTATTTCGACAAAATTTGAATCTTTATTGATAAAATCTGGGGTCTCACAATTATAATTATTTTTAAAAATATAATAGAATATGTAATTCATCCATTTATTTATCTACCCATCTAGAAATACAAAAACAGCTTTCATGAAAAGTAATATTTGGCATACACAGCTATTTTTGTACAAAAAAGAAATAAAGAAAAATAATGAAATGGATACTATTGTAAAATACTCCTTCGCTTTCACGTTACAAGATTATTATTGACTTTTGAAAAGTCAATTTCAAATTTAAAATTAACATAAATTTATTTTTTAAAATTTACATGAATTTATTTAATTTATGTCAATATAATTATGCATATTATAAACTACTAAAAAAATACAACTAATTATAAGATTAATTATTTTAAAAATTCAAATAAATCATATTAATTTTAAATTTAAAAATATCATAAAATGATTATATAATATAAAACTAAAAAAACATATAATATAATACTACTAATAAATAAAAACAACTCATGGTCAAGGGTGTAAATGTTTCAATCTTGAGCCGAACAGAGAGAAATTACCTAATTTATTCAAAATGATAAATTCGTACTCAAATTCGAATTATATTTGAAAAATCCTACTTAGATTCGACTCGACTCGAATATTTATTACTCGAATTCGATCCGACTCGACTCGAATATTTTTTCAAACTACTCGCGAATTTCAAATTCAAGCTCGAATTCGAGTCTCCACATAATAACTAGTTTTATAATAAATATAATTATAAATTAAATTTGTTATTTTACTTAAAAATAAAAAAATATATTTATTATTACACTTTGCAAATATAAAATCACAATTAAAATTAAAAACAAAATAAAATAATAACTAATTATCCTAATCTGATTTTAATTTATATATATTATAAGAGAATGTATCGAACATCTAATCGAATATGTATTAATTAAGTATGTCAATTAAAAATTTAAGTAGTTTGAATCTTAAACGAGTCGAGTATAAAATTACTCAAATTTTACTCATATTTTTATTTGAATTAATTTTAATATTTAAATTTAAGTCATATTATTAACGAATTCGAGTCTCACCCGTAATTCGTATTTTTTCGAATCGAGTCGTATTATTTATATCCTTGAAGTCATGGTAAAAGTTCTAAAGTAACTAAACGATAAAATTGGGAAATCTATTTTTATTGAAAGAATACTGTCACATACACATCATTATTCTCGTTGTATGTTTGAGATTTTTCAGGATTTTCGTTCCTCGTGATTAGGGTTTCCAATTTTGAATATCTCCCGTTTCTCTCCAGTTTTGTTGATGAAGCAATCGAACATCGACCTTTTCGACCCTCAGACAATAATGGATTCGGACTTCTCGCCAGGCGGCGGGAGGGTCGATTCCGACTTCGGCTTCGCCTTCAACGACAGCAATTTCTCTGATCGGGTTCTTAATATTGAAATTTTACCTGATATTGCCGATGCAAAATCTGATCTCGAGGGTTGCAGCGCTATTGCTGAATGGGCCAGTAATCGCAAACGAAGGAGAGAAGATATCAATAAGGAAATGGGTGAGCATTAATTTTTTTATACATTTATTCTTAGGTTTCATTTTCTCTTTAATCATTTCAGCATATGTGAGGTGAAAGTGGGGTATAAAGTTTGAGTCTTGAACGATGCTTGGTTCTTCTGAAGCTTGTATTAGAAGGTGGCTTTATATAATTAGGGCTTTGTGTATGTAAAATGAATTTTATTTTTGGGGGGAGTACAATGTGTGTTTTGTGTATGTAAAATGATTTATTTTTTTTTGGGGGGAGTACAATGTGTGTTTTGTGTGTAATTTTGAGATAAACTTTGAGTCTTGGAGTTTTTTTTTTATTTATAAGAATGTGGGTTCCTATTAGATTTTTTGCATACAAATTGAAAATTGGAGGGGGAAATAGATACTATATGCAGTCAGTAATATCAAGGACCCACGTGTTAGGATGTGAACTCAAATTCCAGTCTTTTTCTTGAAAAGATGGTGCTCTCACTGCTCTTTATGGCCATATGGGTTTTCCATATTCTGAATCAAATTATGTTCAGGTGCTGAGAGGTAATGATTTTTAGTTTTGTTTATATCAGAATGATTGTTTGTAGAAAGTTAAGCATTTTATTATGTCTGATAATGACTGCTATTGTATAGCAGTAAAATGCAACCTATCTTGGTCCACCCAAAAAGTCATATGACTATTGGTAGTCTAGTTAAGTCTTATACAGACACCAAATTAAAATATGTTAGACTGCGGTATTACAATAGGAAAGCCAACATGATAGACGTGATGATTCTAAAGCTGTTCAATATCTTGTCCTACACCATCTCTTCCGGTATATACTAGGTCATGCTTTCACTTTCAAATTTTGACATATTAGTTAAACTTCTTTATGTATTTATCATAGGCTTTGAATAACTACATTAATCAATAACGTATTTTTCATATTTTATGCTGTTCTCTAGATTTTTTCAGTCACTAAATTTGTATGTTGTTTTGCCTGTATCCAATGTGAGTGTATCAGGATCCATAAATTGCAACATTAGCTAAATGTTTTATGCTTTAGCTTGTGAATCCCCTTACTATTGGGCTGTAAAATATATTCCTAATGTACTTAATTTGTTATAGCTTGGGTTTTCAGTTATATTAAATGCTTGTCGTTAATGCTCTCTATGCATCGAAGCCTTCCCTTGTTGTTTGTGTTTTGAATATTTTCAGTATGCATGACTGGTAAGCCTTCTGCCAAGTGGTTTGTACCTGATCAGTTTTTGTATTACTGAACGAGAGATGTCTCTTTACCACCATTTGTGGATGCAGTCATGCAGCATGAGGAACAGATTTTGAACTGTAATATGCTGGATACAGAAGATGGTGTTATCTATGAAAACCAAGATGAGGATGCTGTGGCAATGATTGAGGAATCACCTTCAGGTGTTTTATTGAATTTGAATCAACCTGGTATGTACTTTCACTTTGCTATGTGAATTGCTTTATCTTTTTGACCTTGAGCCCCTTTTCACTCCACAAGAATTTGAATAATCAAAAATCGTTATGCGCTCAAAAAAGTATTTGATTGCGTAGATACTTTTGTCATTAGGGAGTTAAGTTGCATATTTATATATGCAAATTCTATGAATTTTGTTGAATTTGAACAGTGTTTAATTATATAGACGCTAATTGTTTATTTATATATTCAAAATAAATTTGATACTTTTGTAGGGGATGAAGCGACTCATGGTAATGATGCATCTTGGAGCACGGATTGTTCAACTGTTATTTGTGTGAAGACTATACACATTAGTTCCCCAATATTGGCAGCAAAGAGTCCATTTTTCTACAAGGTGAGGAGTTATCAATCTGGCGTGTGCTACTTTAAATCTGAAATCCTTTATAACTTGTGCATTTGAACTACTGTCATGTAGTTATTCTCAAACGGGATGAAAGAGTCAGAGCAGCGACGGGTGACTTTACAGATCCATGCCTCTGGTAAAGATGAAACCCTTTAAGTGCTGTTTTGCTTTCTTTTCCCAGTATATAGCTGGTTAATTTCATGGTAATACTAAATTTCTTATCATTTGTTGAATATGATGTGCCCTATAGAGGCTATAGTGTATTGCAGTTGATCATATTTCCAAGGTTCAGTTATACCACTATAACCCATTCATTGGTTTGACTGTTATCTGTGTTTCATTCTGTTGTTTTGGAGGAGTTGGTTAGTTATAAACATGAGCTTACAATCATTCTCTCCTTTTTTATCTTTTTCATGGAACAGAAGAAGCTGCCCTGATGGACCTTCTAAATTTTATGTACAGTAATACTTTGTCAACAACCACACCTTCTGCTTTGTTGGATGTTCTGATGGCTGCTGACAAGTTTGAGGTTGCTTCATGCATGAGATACTGTAGCCGGCTATTAAGAAACCTACCTATGACTTGCGAGTCTGCTTTGCTTTATTTGGATCTTCCTTCGAGTGTTTTGATGGCTGATGCAGTGCAGTCACTGACAGATGCAGCGAAGCATTTTCTTGCTGTTACTTACAAAGACATAAGCAAGTGAGCTGCTCTGCCATCCTAGCTTTACTTGCTTTTTGTTGTGTTTGAAACTTAAAAGACTCTTATCTTGTTTTTAAATATGGAATCATGCTTCATAGAAGCTTGGGCTCATAAGATCCAGCAGTAATTGCCTTAGGTTATTCGGCTGAAGAACCAAAGTTTAGGAAATTGTAGCGCTTGGTCAAAAAACATAATAACCTGTTTTAGTTATTTGACTTCACAAGATTATTTTGCATTTCTAACCAGGTTCCAAGAAGAGGTGCTAAACTTGCCTTTAGCTGGAATAGAGGCAGTCCTATCCAGTGATGATCTTCAGGTAGCTTCAGAAGATGTTGTTTATGATTTTGTGTTGAAGTGGGCCAGAATTCATTACCCAAAGCTGGAGGAAAGACGAGAAGTGCTAGGCATTCGCCTTGGTCGCCTTATTCGTTTCCCATACATGACCTGCCGAAAGTTGAAGAAAGTTCAAACATGTAATGATTTTGATCCTGAACTTGCATCGAAGGTCGTTCTTGAGGCCCTCTTCTTCAAGGCTGAGGCACCATACAGGCAGCGCTCCCTTGCTGCAGATGAGGCCAGTGCCACCACGTACCGTCGTTTTGTGGAACGTGCATACAAGTATCGCCCGGTCAAGGTGGTAGAGTTTGAACTGCCTCATCGACAGTGTGTTGTGTATTTGGATCTGAAGCGGGAAGAGTGTGCACATTTGTTTCCTGCTGGCAGAGTTTATTCACAAGCTTTCCATCTAGGTGGCCAGGGGTTTTTCCTTTCAGCTCACTGCAACATGGACCAACAAAGTTCATTCCATTGCTTTGGGTTGTTCTTGGGTATGCAAGAGAAGGGATCCGTAAGTTTTGCAGTTGACTATGAATTTGCGGCAAGGTCAAAGCCAGAAGAGGAGTACAGCAGCAAGTACAAAGGCAACTACACATTCACTGGAGGTAAAGCTGTTGGGTATAGGAACCTGTTTGCTATACCTTGGACGACATTCATGGCTGAAGACAGTGCTTATTTCATCAACGGTGTACTACACCTTAAGGCTGAGCTCACCATCAAGCAATGAATCTGTTTAAAGAATCTTCCAACTTCTGGGATTAGATGCATTAAGATTTCGGAGGTTGAAAATGCATAAATTACAATGGTCAATGCTATCATACTTGGATAAGATTTTCAGGAAGTTAAAAAGGTTACAACTGGTGATAATCAAATTAACAGGCTTGGGTGGGCTACTTGAGAAACACTTATTTTCTTGTACTAGCGTATATATGTATATATTCAGCTTGCATTTCTTTCAGTCGTTCCTGGTTGCAGATGAGTCATTTATCCATTTTTCTTAAGAATCAATAAATAAACCAAAACTGGAAACAAAAGGGGTAGTCATGGGTGATGATCCTTTTCTTTTCATTTTTATTGTCAGTGAGATTCCAAAGAATGAAACAGTCACATGGATCAATACTACAGATCTCAAAAGGCTTATGGGAAGTTAGTTTCAAGAAGTAGATTTCAACTTAGACAATGCTTTTAAAGATTAAATTCACCAAAATGTGTGGATTTTTCTTCAGTAGTTTCTCTAGAAGCTGTTTAAAAAATATTAAGAAAATAATTTTTCTTCACTAGTTGTTTCCTTGACCAACAAGTAGATAAGAATATATGGTCCTAATCGAACATTTAATAAGAGGATTTGGTGGAATATGATGGCATTTCAGTTAGTTTTACAAAAGGGGGATGGAACTACGTGAATTAAATAGCAATCGAAGCTATTCATTTGCATATATTGAAGCCAATGTTATTCAAAAAATACATGCACCTCTTATTTAAACCAGAAAATAGCAAGCAAGGCTAAACAACAATTGCTATTCCAATGTAGGAAATCCTCAGCCAGAGGTACAATCTAAATTTAATAGAAACATCTAAAACACTATGCAAAAGCAAGCAACTGACAGATAATAGAGTAGCTTAATTGAGAGCGGCGACACGGGTGTTACTCTTCCGTGCAAGCTTTGTCCACTCAGTATGAAAAGATCCGGGACGATCAACCCTCTCATAGGTATGTGCCCCAAACAAATCCCTCTGAGCTTGAACAAGGTTAGCAGGAAGTCTGGCACGCCTATAGGAGAGACTAGCACACATCCCCGGAATACTAACTCCAGCAGAAATGGCCAATCCCACCACTCTCCTCCACGCCTTCTCCCTCTGCACCATCTCCCTAGCAAACTCAGTGTCCACCAACAAGCTCGCCAAATCTGGATTCCGCTGATATGCCTTCTTAATCCGGTCCAAAAACACAGCTCTAATGATACACCCACCTTTCCAAATCCTCGCCAATTCCCCAAAATTCAAATTCCACCCCTTTTCAACACTCTTCGCCCTCAACAAATTCATCCCCTGAGCATAACTACAAATCTTGGACGCATACAATGCCTGTCTCACATCATCAATCAACCTCTTCTTATCAACCCCACTTTTTACCACACCAACTTTCTCATAAACCTCAGAAGCTGCCTCTCTCTCTCATCCTTCAACCCACTCAAGAACCTACAATCCAAAGAGGCCGCAATGGTGGGCACAGGCACTGACAACTCCGCAGCCTGCTGAACCGTCCATTTCCCGGTTCCTTTCATCCCAGTCTTATCCAAAACCTTATCAACCAACTCCCCTTCCCCAAGTGAATCCTTAACTTTAAATATATCAGCAGTGATTTCAATCAAGAAACTCTCTAATTCCCCTCTATTCCACTCATCAACAATCTCCGCCAATTCAGCATTGGACAAACCCCCAACATTCTTTAACACATCATATGCCTCAGAAATCAATTGCATATCGCCATACTCAATCCCATTATGCACCATTTTCACAAAATTACCCGACCCACCTTCCCCAATCTAAGTAACACACGGCCCATCTTCAACTTGAGCTGCAACTTTCTCAACAATATCCTTAATATTGTTATAAGCTTGATAAGACCCGCCGGGCATCAAAGACGGGCCATTTCGGGCACCCTCTTCACCGCCCGAAACGCCCATCCCCAAATAGAGCAGGCCGTTGCTGGAAGCTTCTGAAATGCGGCGCTCGGTGTTCTCATACCACTCGTTGCCGCCGTCAATGATTGTGTCACCGGGTTCCATGTGGGCGGACAGGGCGTCGATGGTTTCGTCAACGGGGGCGCCGGCTTTGACCAAGATGATGACGGATCTGGGTTTTTGGAGAGAGAGAACGAAATCGCGTGGGGTGTAGTGGCCGGTTAAGGGGAGCTGGCCCTCGTTTTGGGCTCGATCTAGGGTTTCGTCGACTTTGGAAATGGTGCGATTGTAGACGGAGATTGGGAAGCCTTTCTCGGCAATGTTGAGGGACAGGTTTTGGCCCATCAGAGCTAGGCCCGCTAGACCGATGCGGGAAAGAGCTGTGGAGGCTTCCATTGCTGGTAGAGAGAGAAAGGGGAGGTTTTAGAGAAAGCGAAGGTTTTATAAATGGGGAAGGGGTTGTACGTATACGTTCGTAGAGTTTTAAATATATATGGTGTATCCGGGAGTGGTGGTACGTGGGAGAGAGAGAGAGAGAGAGAGACGGACTCGTCGAAGGAGTGGAAAAGGCAGCCAGGTATAACGACGTCGTTTTTTAAAATGATTCATTTCTTAAAAAAGTTGCTTGATTAAAAATTCCACTCACGAGTTTGATGGATATTTTGATTTACAATTGTATAAATTTTGTTTTCTTAAATAAATATAAAGATGTTGTATTGCTGTATTTACTAAGCAGAAAAAATGGTGGTACAAAAAATCATGCTTATAAAATTAACATTTTTAGTTGTAAAAGTTAAAACTCCCTAAATAAGGGATAAGTTACATAAATTTAAATATGCATAGGTCATCCCAGAAAAATAAGACTATTGAGTACTCCTTCATTGCATATCGAAAGAAACAATGAGTTTGTTTAGTTACTACCCTTCAAATGCATAGAACTAATTTTGGTACATTACATTTGAGTTTCAAAAGTTTTCTTTTAAGTTAAATAAGTCAAATTTGAAATAAAGATTTTTTTCGTATAAAATTTTCAAGAAATAGTTTGAACTTTCAAATGCTCCAAACACTGTGTAACCAAACATACACATACACATACAACTTATAACTACAAAGTAGTGACGATAATATATATTGTGGAATCACCCTCGAATAGCTTAAACATGAATACCAAAACGACTAATTTATTTACATTGCCTTCAAATTAAGGAGCAAGTGGCCAAGTAGGTAGCTGGCTGGCTGGTAAACTAGCTCATCTCATGTTGGGATTGGCCGCCAGAATAAGACCAGTATTCCTCAACAAGCTGCCTGAAAAGTGATCCCTCCCGATTCAGGAGTTTATTGGGGTCATCATACTCCACCAACTCTCCTGCATTATTCATATATGCGTCAAATCAAATCAAATCAAATGTCAAAAATTTTACAATAATATTGGATATATCAGTTTTCAGAACCGATGTGGCTCACCATCTTTAATGGAAAGAACCATTGTGCAGTCGATCACAGTTGGTATTCTGTGTGCCACTGTTATTACAGTGCAGTCTGCAAATTCAGTCCGTATGGCTTTCTGTATTATAGCGTCGGTTGCATTATCTATTGATGCAGTGGCTTCATCAAGAACTAATATCTTCCGTCTCTTTAATAATGCTCGTCCCAAGCAAAATAACTGCCTCTGTCCCATGCTCCAGTTAGATCCATCCTGTACAACTGCAATCATTCCTTGTAAGTTTTTCCTAACTGCTCTGCTCTCTCTTTTAATTAATTCCTACTTTTTTTCTCTTACCTAAGGAGTTCAACCCTTCTCCTTTTCTCTTCAACTGCCTCTCGAAGCTGACATTTTTCAAGAACCTTCCTCACATCACAGGTTAGACAAATTAATTAGATTTAGTTTACTAAAACAAGCGCATACATAAACATTAATTAAACGCCATTTTGAATGTTGATTGATGATTTCATGTCATTTAATTCTTAATAATTAACCATTTCATGTCCTTGTCTATTTCTATACAATTAAAAGGAGATTCTAGCTAGCTAGTTTCCTTGTCAAAACATAACGAGAGAGAAAATTTACCTCCCACATTTCTACATCAGTATGCTCTGATAATGGGTCTAGGTTGTATCTCACAGAACCATAGAAAAGTGCTGGATCTTGTGGAATGATCCCCAAGTGTGATCTGAGGTCATGGAGCCCAACGGTAGAGATATTTAGGTCATCTATAATGATCTTTCCCTCTACAGGTTCTACTAGGCGAAATAAGGCACTTATCAAAGTTGTCTTCCCACTACCAGTCCTGCCAACAATTCCAATTTTGTACCCTCCTTCAAAAATGCAACTAATTCCTCGGAGAACTAGGGGAGCATTTGGCTGGTATTTAACCTGCTTTATAACTTTTAGCATATACCCGTGTCTAAAGATATAGAAATTTTATAATAAACCATAAATATGAGTTGAGCAAAATAATGGGAGAATTTACCTTTAAACCGTAGATTTCCACTCTACCAACAGTTGGCCAGTTTTGTGAAGGGCGACTGTCTTCTATTATTTCAGGAGCTTCACTAGGAATATGCATGTATTGTTCTAGTCTCTCTACAGAAATGATCAAATTTGATAGCAAGGTCTGCTCTTGTACAGAATAGATGAGAAACACATTCAATGAAAGGCCATATGATAGAGCCATTCCAATAAATCCTGCCATCAGAACATAATTATCTAAATTGGTTACTGTTAAATTAATCGAAGGACTAAATTCAATTGACCAAGTTCAAATATGTTTTAATCATTCAAACCACTTTTCCTATATATTCTTAAATTTACTGGATTTAATCTGTTTCCTTTTCCAAATTCTATATTGATTGTATTATCATAATGTTGTCTAAACAATTATTCTATACTCACCAACGCCAGCAGTAGTTCTTGCCTATTTAAAGTTCTAAAGCATATTGTTATCTTTCTGGTAAAGAAAATAGGCAGAGACTATATATATATAAACTAGGATTTTCTGTGGGTTGGGCTAAGTAAGAGCTCTCATCATTTCGAAACTATCTGTTATCATTAGGTGGAACAACCAAATGGCTGCTAAGTTGGCGTTTCATTGAAACTCCCCTTTTGTTTCTCAGTAACTAGTTATTAACTTGGATTTATTTTACATGCTGAAAATTTAATGTGAGGTTGAAGAAGTTGGAAAATAGACAACACTGAACACTTCTAACTATTTTTGTCTTTAACAGAGCTGTAGTAATATGAGAAAATTCTGAGTAGGAGAGGATGATCACTAACCCGAGTAAGAAGCTTCAAGAGGAAACAAAGTCATGAACAGTGCTGAGAATGAGACGATAATCGCACATAATACTTCCAGACGTTGGATCAACCACTCATTTGCTGCAAATTTGTAAAAGAATGGGTTTGCATTTGCATCAATAAGATGCAAGTTTTCTGCATTAAACCGATCTTCTTCTCCAAAAGCTCTGATGGTCATTGCTCCAGCAATGGATTCAGCTAGATGGCTTGCAACTGAAGATTTAGTTGTGCCATCAATGCGCATTAACTCATTTGCAGAAGCCAAGTAGAATTTCTGCACGTTAAGCACATAAACCATATAATTTGGTGGACAGCTCTAAGAAAGTCAATAAATCATATAAGAAAGAGATGTTCAGCCACTGCTGAAGTTTGGTGCCTTTGACCTACATCAGCTAATGACATAAGGTGGAAATTGGTGCACCTCTGCTAGTTTGCTTTGCTTGATTCATGATTATTTTTCTTTAGGAAGGAACCTGTTTACTTAGAGGCTGTGTTACATGGACTCTCCTAAAATCCATAAGTACCCGTGCTGACACAACATGACACGTGTACGGGTGCGAGTGTCAGAGACAGAAATTTGGTGGAAAATGAACCAAAATGTTTTAAAAATAGGTGTCCGTGACGTGTCCATTTAAGGATCCTTCTAGGGGATGCAGAATCCATTTAACATAGCTTAGAGGCACTTTTATAAGTGATATGTATAGGAGATCTGGTTTCTCTTTGCTTACTATAATTGTCAAACAAATTCCTAGGGGTAGGGAAAATGCTTCCCTGAAGAAAGCAATATGAAACTACCAGCATTGTGGTATTACCTGTAAAAGTATGGTTACATAAACCGCGGGTATGATGACAAACAACATAGGCCATGTAAGGACAGCCAATATTCCGAAGCTGATGTATGTATTCATTGTTGTCCCTATAGCAAAACTGAATTTCGTTGCCAATTTGAGGTCTACGATACTCAGATCAGAAGATACCTATTGAAGATAATGAAGATGCAAGTCACTTTAAGTTTTAAACCATGATTGAAATATAAGTTTACTCTGTGTAAACAGATTTAATTTAGAGATTCTTACCCGGCTGAGTATCCTTCCAAGAGGTGTTGAGTCAAAATAGGACATTGGCGCTCGAAAAATAGAAGTTATTAACTTGGAAAAGATAGATTTTGATGTCTTAATACCTAAAATAACTACTGCATAAGATCTGAGGAGTAAGAAAAGTAACATAATACACCCAATCACTGTGTATATTAAGTTCAGTATAAAGCTGCTTATTTGAGGATTCTGTAGTTCAGCAGCCAACCAAAGACTTTGTGCCAACTGTCCGATTATATATATGATGTGGAATATAACTGCTAATGAGAGGTATAAGAAGCCCATGTTGTGGCTCAAGTATTGTATATAAGGCTTTAGACCAGTGTCTCCTGTTTCTCTTTTTTCTCTCTATCAACTGGTGTCCTGGCTCTGCTCCTAACTCTTTCTTGGTATAAATTTTCTGGATCTCTTGGTTAGGGTTTGTGGATCTTTGTTGGGAACCATAAGCATTGTGCTTCTCAGAATCAGCAGTTTCATTGTGTGCAGTAACAAGATTTTCAAAATCTTGACTAGAAGCCAGCAACTGATCATAAGTATCAGCTTGCAGGATTTTCCCCTCGGACATTAGCTGCCAAAATTAAAGTTAAATTGCTCATCCTTAGTAAACGAATATTAGCTGACAGATGCCGAAAATAGTAAATTACACATGGAAAACGGCTCATTATTCTGTGAAATAAAGAAGAATCTTTGTTAGAGAAGGATAATAAATAGAACATCTCTTAAATTACTAACCACAATATAATCAAATACAGGAAGGAAGTCAACTTGGTGAGTCACAAGCAAGACTGTTTTCCCTAACAAAGCTTCCATGACATAATCCTGCCAATACCATTAATTTTCCTGTTAAAAAGAAACAGTTTGCTTGAAGAAAAAGTTGCAATTAAATGAGAATCGTGATCACATTAAATAAACTGGTTGCAGTATGTGCATCAACAGCGCTGAAGGGATCATCCAAAAGGTATATATCTGCATCCTGATATAGTGCACGTGCAAGTTGAACCCGCTGCTTCTGCCCACCACTGAGATTAACACCTCTTTCTCCTATAATTGTGCAGTCACCAAATGGAAGAATTTCCAGGTACTGTACAAGGGAACATCTTTTAAGTACTTCTTGGTACTTATCTTGATCCATTAGTGACCCAAAGAGGATGTTCTATTGTATAGTTCCTGTTAGTATCCATGCTGTTTGTGAAACATAAGCTATCTTTCCATAAACCTGGACCTGGAAAATATAGAAGAAAAACACAGAGTAAATGGTGACAGATTAGAGGTTATCGGCATCTCCCAAGTTTACAGAACGGGATATTCAAGATAAGTAAGAACATAATCAGGCCTGTGTCTGATAGATTCAGGGAAAAAAAGCATTAGAGACTCACCAACCCATTGATGTTTGGAACTTCTCCAAGAATTGCAGCTAAAAGGGTTGATTTACCTGAGCCAACTTCTCCGCATATTGCCACCTTCTCCCCGGGTTTTATCACCAAATTTATGTTTTCTAGAGTGGCCTTCGAAGAATTGCCATCCCATGAAAATTTTCCTGCTTTGATTGATATAGACCGCTCAAACTCCTTACCTTGACTCTTAACGCTTTTGTTTTGCAGTTCAGGTTCCTCAAGAAACTTCATAATCCGAGTTAATGCAACCTTTGCTTCTATAAACACTCCCACGACTTCAGGTAGAAGCCTAATAGGCTCTTGGACGATACGGAGTGTTGAAAGAAATGTAAACACAGTGCTAGTATCTAGAGGAATCCCCAGGAAATGGCATGCCCAGAAAGTAACAATTGATACTGTGATTGTAGATGACCAAAATAGAACTAAATAGTAGCCTCTTTGTGACAGAACTGCTGATAACCAGGTTGATTCTTCTTTCCTCAACCCTTCAATAACTTTCATGAAGTGCGTCTCCCAAGTATACAATTTCAATATTTTCATGTTTGTCACTGCCTCTGTAATAGCCTTAAGCCTTCTGTCTTGTGTTACCATGAGTTTTGTCATGCAAGCGTGCTGCAATTTGGCCATTGGAGAATTTCCTGCTACTGTTAATATCACTACTAATAGTGCTGCAACTGTCGCTAGGCCTACAGAATAGTATATGATAACAAGAGAAAGACATAACTGAAGACTCGTCGCCCATATCTGATGTAACCAATATGGAAATTCACCGATTCTGTAAGCATCCACAATAACATAATTCATTATCTGTCCTGAAGAATGAGTTGTCTTAGCAGCATTTGACAGTCGTAGTTGCTTCTGATAAATGGCTGCAGATAGCAAAGATCTTACTTGGAGTCCAATTAGTCTAGTTCGGAAGTTCCTTTGCCTCTCCGATAATGACTCCAAACATTTTGCCAAGAAAAGCCCCCCAGCCAGTGCATAACCCTCATATTTAAATGCTTGTTTTCCTTGAGCAAGCGTAATAAAAGCCCAAAGAAGCAAAGGGCCGGTTGCAAGAGCAAGTACCTTGATCAGTGCAAAGAACCCGGATATGAGGATAGCTTTCAGCTGCCAGAAAAATATTGTTGACAAGATTGAAGGGGCATCAGAAGTTCCTTTCTCATTCTGTGTTGTCAACTGCTCCATAAACAAGGAATAGCACATCTCTGCTCGATCTGCCTGCTGTAATTTTGGTATATCTTTATCCTCAAGAACTTTCATTTTACCCTCCTTCATTAATGGATTCAACCACCAAAAGAACATTCTGCTAAGAAATCCTGCATTGCTGAAAGGAGTAACATTTTCATCCAAGCTGATTTCCTTCCAGCTCCAGCCTCTTCACCTCACAAAGGCGTATAGAGTGTGCCTTCCTTGATGCCTATTACAGCTTCTTTATATTTTTTCTTTCGAAAACACATAAGAGCAATAAAATAGCTCCAGGTAAACTCAATATATCTAGCACATCCTTAAAGGATGTTTCGTTATCGATAATAACCTCCACAAAAGATGAGATGCAGGGAAATGTAGCAAACAGGAATAAGAGAATTGAAAAAAACTTCAGTGTAATAGCAGGTGGACATCGTTGCCTAAAACTCACAATACCAAGAACCAACCATGTGAAACCCTGGAATAACACCACTAGCCACCTATGTAGTGGTACTATGGTGTGTTCTGACCTCAGTTCATGTTGAATGATCGCAATTCCAAGACCCACATAAACTAAACCCAATCCCCAATTGAAAATGGCCGACCAAATTGGCAATGGCATAGAGCATCGATAGCTTTGGGGAGCTACAGTCTTACTAGTGGATGACTTATTTAGGATTATGGAAAGGGAGATTATCAAGAGAAGGATATCAATTGAAATGACAAAGAGATGGTTGGTACATGAATAAGGATGGAAACGGCCAACAAACCAGAACTACATCTCTCTCCAACTTCATATGAACACTCTGAACTCCCACATAAGGTTGTCTAGAGATCCTCCATCATATTGTCTTTTCGTCCCCAAATAGCTGCAGCTGTTGAAGAACAAATTAAAGAGAAGCATAACTGTGAAGCAGAAACCGAAAACATAAGCAAAACATAAAGTATTTACCATATTAAGCTCTATACTAAATGCATTGTTTCTAAATTTAAAGATAAAGTGAGAAATGTATTGACAATTCAAATAGTTATACCTTTAGATCAATTGTTACATTAAGATGCATGTTTTTAGTTGTTATGAACCTCTTTAGGCTGTTGATAGATCTGTCAGAAAGAGAATCTGCATCATATTTCTATTGAATTAATGTGTTCATCAAATTGTTTCAACATATTTGGCTCACTTTCAATGAATATTCAAAAAGATTGCTTGACAAAAAAAAACTGCCACAGATCAAATACCATTTGGGAAAAAACAAACAACAAAATTTGTTTTGAGAAGGAAAGAATCACTCCACATGGATTTTCAAGGATATTAAATTTGATTTTCAAACCAAAATACTGTCGGATCGCCATCAAAGATTAATGATATAAGTTGCTTCAGCTGAAATTGCAGTAGTATTAGACTTCTGTTTGCTTTCATTAAATCTTTTTTGTGCATTGTATTGTTTAAAGCTTTATAGTAGTTGGGTTTGTTTGGTTGTTATCTTCTTATAAGGGGTTGGGGTATACCGTGTTCAGTTCTTATTAAGCTCTGTAAATTTCCCAGTTTTAGGAAAATGTGCTTTTTCATTCAAATTATACAAAGGATTTGAAAGAGAGAACTAAGATCTTAAAACATGTTTATTTTGTGGGGGAGAGAGTCAAAAGAGATCAATGGGTATATATGATTAAACTTCAGAACATCTGAAAAATAAAAAATATTTTGCAACGCCCCAGTTCCACATCAAAATACACATAAATATTTATATATTTAGATGTGTTTATAAGTACTCAAGTTGATATTATTAATATCTGGGTTAATTGACTTTTTGGTCATTATACTAGAGGTCGATTTTTATTGTGATCACTGAATCTTTATTTATTACAAACGTATTACTATACTCGAAAAAACTTATAAAATGGTCATTACTTATTATTTCGTCCAAAAAAATGACCGGAAGTGCCGAGTAGATTAATGGTTGATAGGTGTTAATGACATGGCAGGTGATGTGGATCGGATAAATTGAAGTTTTTGTCATTGATTTTCATTTTAGTTACTGAAACTTTTTTTGTTAAATTCTCGTTATCGAAATACCAAAAATATTACAGATTATTGATTTTATTATAAAATATTACAACATGAATGAAGAGAAAGTACATTTAAATTCATAAATTTTTCAAAATCATATTTAATTTGGAACCTTCTAAACACCAAACCAAATTGCAAAATAAAAAAAAAATTGGCTCAATAAACCCTCAGATCTGTCGACTAATGCAAAAAATCGATTTAATAGAAACTATTTCATTCTCATTTCGAAGTGATCAAACAAGTAGCTTCGCCGCCATCGTCAATTTTCCGATTTTCTTTTCTCCATTTTTTTCTTTTCCGGCGAATATATATAGGTATAAGAGGAACGTATTTTCTAAACTAGATTTTCTGACGAGAGACTGAAGTTTCAACTTGGTCTACAGTGAGAGAAAGTTGATGTACATAAGGTGTAGAACACCATTTTTTCTGATAAGTCCGTCGTTCGTTTTTAACTGGATGAATTTTGATTTTTAATTGCTTTTGTTTCTTTAAATTATGTTCCTTTTTTTCTTAAAACTTTAATTATATTCTTATAATATTATGGAGTATTAAAATAATTAGTCTGACCCCACACAAATGTCAAATGTTTGCCGAGTAAGCTTTTCCGTTAATATTTTGGACAAAAAATTATAAAATCACTAATTTGTAATATTTTTTGTACTTCGATAACAATAATGTAACAAAAAAAGTTTCAGTAACTAAAATGAAAATCGACCCTTAGTACAATGACCAAAATATAAATTCATCCGATTCCCGTCACCCGCCACATCATTAGTACATGTCAACCGTTAGTCTACCCAGCACTTCTCATTACTTTTTTGACATAAGTAATGACTATTTTGTAAGTTTTTTCAAGTATAGTAGTGCGTTTGTCAAAAAAAAATAAAAATTCGGTAACCACAATGAAAATTGATCCCTAATACAATAACCAAAAAGTCGATTAACTCATTAATATTTTCAGTTATAATCTTTTGAATGAGCCTAGACTCCCAATAAGATATTATTAAGACAGCTCATTGAGGCAATAATTTGATTCATTCAAAATTTGATCCGTTGTACAAGTTTTCAGTAACTGGGTAAATATGAACTCCTATGAATAAGAACATCCTACCAAAACAAAACTAAAACATATATATATATATATATATATATATATATATATATATATAGGGAATGATTCATAGTATGTATTTGATATGGATAAAAATAGACATACAACATCTCTATCGTTAACCACCAACGGTCGAGATTAGATATTGAACTATAGAGATGATGTTTGTCCATTTTTAATTCATAACAAATTAATGCAATGAATATTACCTATAACAGACCTAAATTTTTTATATCGGTCGTTGATTCCTATATTGAATCAAGATGATGTATGTATGTTTTTGATTTATAACAAATTCATGCTATGAATGGTTACCATATATGTACGTACATATTATACAAGAAGAATTAATTAGTGAGAAAGGAACATACAAGTATTTTGAGTGACATATACCTTAATTGAAACACCCAGAGCCCCAGAGCCGGAAGGAAGATTTAAGAGTTGAGACTTGAGAGTGAAAACATGAGCAGCAGCAGAAATGTGAGTTACTTATAGACTGAAGAAGTATAAGGTTCCATGTGCAAACTAAAAAGGGAATGGGTGCGGGTTCCTATAAAAAAAAAATTAAAGAATAGCAAAGTAAATCTTTTGTCCTATAAGACACTCTCTTTTTCTGAGATTCAATTAAAAAATATATATCTTGCGATTTAATATGTATATATTTTTGTTACGAATTATATAAATATTTATAGTTGATAATATTTTAATAATATATTTAATATAATGGACTAATTTATAATTTTGTCTAATTTCATATATTAATATATGTCGTAATCATCACTCGACTAAATTAATAACGGACTCTTAAATAAACGAGAGAAAATACATTGGAATAAGTGTGCTTTCAACTTTTTAGGAGAGAAAAAAAAAATAACTACGTTTTGTCTAAAATTTACTTGTCAAAAATATTTAGAGAGAAGGTACGAGTGTATAAGACCCCAGCTTTTATAAATAAAGATGAATTTTTTTATAAATATTATTTTTAAATATTATGGAATAAATTTGATATAATGTTATAGTTGTGGGTAATATTTATAAATTTTACAAAGTATGTGTTGGGTCGTGATATTTTTCCTATGGGACCGAATGGATTGGCTACGTATTGATTAATCCATTTAGGTCTTCATTATTGGGTGTTGACATTATTGGATCTAATCACTTTATTATCTTTATTAAGTCCTTCTAAGATCGGACCCAATCGATTGGGTCGACCCATCATATATTTAAAATATCTACATCTTTGACTTGTAATGATGAAAAAGCATGACGGTTGATTGAGAGAACCTGCCACGCATTAATGTGGATGGGATTATAACCGGCCGGCGGTGGGAACAGTGACCAAAAAGCAGTGGATAAACTATATGCAGTCGGTGGAACCCATCAGATCAAGGGGGTGTGTCGGGGTAATAGTGGGTAGCAGCTGTAATCCGTGCAAAAGAGAGTATAACTTAGCAAGGAAGTCTTCACAAAGAGGTACGCTCTAATACACTTCTTCATTCATAATCACATATACACAGAGAATTATTATTTCTCTCTCAAGACACTAGACATTATATTCCTCCATTGTTTAACCTTGTGAACACGTATCTCGACTCTCACGCCGAAAGCTATCCCCTCGCACGGAACCGCCGCCGCGAGCTTGTGGTGTTTATCGTGTCGTGTTTATCGCGAGATCGAGCGTCTTACGTGATTGGGACGTGGCAGAAGATCCTGGCGTTAACATTGGCGCTAGAAGGAGGGCGTTTTTCTAGTGTTCTTGAGCTATCAATCACAATATTTCCAGTTGTTCTACATCGGAAGTTATGGCACCAATCAGGGAGTTCTCGTTCGAGATCCCACGACAAAGCCCGAAGATGGTTGGTCTTTGTTCTGATAAAGAGCGAAGTGTAATGACCAAGGCAAGTAAAAGGCACTCGCCCCATAATTAAACCTTAAAGTGGTCGGTGATAAAGATGATGGTCGAAGCAGAGTAGATGAAGACCCAACAGCCATTTCCTGTTTGACCGAAGAGGGTAATCTGCCCTATTGGTCTTCGGGATGATGGTCGAGCAGTAGTATGACCAGTAGATGAAGACCAATGACCATTTCTGTTTGATCAAAGAGGTAATCTGCCTATTGGTCTTGGGATGATGGTCGAAGCAGAGTAGATGAAGTCCCAACAGCCATTTTCTCGATTGAAGAAGAGGTATCCCGCTTTCTATCGGTTTTCGGGATTATGGTCGCAGCAGACGAAGAGATGATCCGAGGAGCTGCACCTCGAATCTGAAATAAGGCATCTTGCCTCGAGTATCCTCATCAAGTGACGGAGAGTTTCACCAAGTATATCCAAAATCACACTCCAGAGAGTCCACTTTGGGGCACACCGCCTATAGATACTTTTCTTCGGAGATGCCTGCCTAAAAGTCACATCGGGTTCAAATTCAAAGACAAAATGCACCCATATTCCTAAGCATCCAAGAGGATACCTCATCCTAGGGGTTCTCGGGACTATGGCACAAACGGATGAGGAGAGAATTCAAGAATATATTCATCCGAGAATGCAAAAAGGTATTACGCCTTGAGTGTTCTCTCCGCGAACAAGGACTCGTCACCAAAGCGGATCAATAAGTCGCACTCTTGGAAATTCGAACACTTGGTAAATATTTCCAAAGTCGGTTGACATTATGGTCGGACAATTCTTTTAAAGAAGCTAATAATAGTTAAAGAGAAGCGAGGAATCGACAAAGCCGTTGCAGTTCTTGATGAAGCGAGCTCGTGGACATTACATGCAGATGGATATTCTATTTTGGACATCGATCAAAGAGAGCTATCAAGGGTCGATCACAATAACAATTCCGTTCTTGATGCATTATCGAAGTTGGCCACTACAGATGCTTATAACTTTGATGGCGGATGGCGTCTTTCCTTCGAATCGGTGTTGGTAAAAGAAAACCAATTACAAGAGTGTCGACTTTGTTCTCATTGATCGAGAATCTTTATCGAAGGACCTTTTTCGTCATCATTACTCAAACATTTGGTTCCATCCGAGCGAGTAGTATATTCTTGAAATTCACAAAGACATCTGTGGCGATCATTTGACCCAAAGTTGTTGGCTTTATAAAGTACTTGGCGGGGATATTCATGATAGAACCGAGGAGTCGGCCTGATGATTTCGTGGCTCATCCACATTCACTTTTGCACTATTGATCCACGGTCCCAAAGGTCACTATGGTGGTGTAGGGAGGTATGGTAGGACTCATTGGCCATTCGATGGTAGCCCGGTCCTTTTGATCCTATATTGATCTTATCGGTTGGTAAGTCAATGGTCACTATTGGTCCAGAAGGTCACTATGGTGTAAGGAGGTATGGTAGGACTCATTGGCCATTCGATGGTAGCCCAAGGTCCTTATGATCCTATATTGATTTTATCGGTGGTAAATCAATGGTCACTACTATGGTGTAAGGAGGTATGGTAGGACTCATTGGCCATTCGATGGTAGCCCAAGGTCCTTATGATCCTATATTGATTTTACCGGTGGTAAATCAATGGTCACTATTGATCCTTATATCTTGATCCTTATATCTTGATCCTTATATCTTGGTCCTTATATACTTGTTCTACCCCGAGTGGTAAGCAAGATTTCGATGGTGCAAGGAGGATCATCCAAATTCTCACACTTAATGGCCAGATCTCACACTTGGAAACGATAAGTATACATTACTTTATTTTGTTCAAGTGTTGAGTTCGAGTTCATTCAATATTGTTCATTAAATTCTATCCATTAAATTGATTCACTTCATTTCATAAATTAAGCATTATACGTCTTATCTAGTTCATGTCCTAAGTTAAGTTCATACAATTTAATTGATCTTGAATTATTGACAAGAAATGTTCATTCGAAGTAATAAGGCGTGAAGTTGATATTTTAAATATTAACTGCTCACAACAAGTTAGAATTTTTACGAAAAGTTCTACACTAAAGATAAGGAGGTCATCTTGAGGCTTCTTCCTTGTCATCGTCACCATCTAAAGAGTCTGAAGAGATGGATCTACCTTGGCCCGAGCTTTTTCTTGCCTTTACTTGGCAGATTTCATATCCTTTGGCATACATATGGGCGATCTTATTGTTCATTTCGGCTCGGCGGATTTCGTATTACTCTGTATCTCCTTAAAGTCTTGATCGATGGCGGACCCAAATCTCTAAGGGCCCGAAGCTCTTTGAGCTCTTCTTCGAGCTTCCGACGATGTACGGATGCTTTGATCCTTTAGCTTGACAGATCGACATTTATATCGGTTGATGACCGATGAGTGGCCTTGGTCGCTTTCGGTTCTTCTTTGATCTTGTCGATATCCTTCCGAAGGCATTCATCGTTGAGAAGAAACAATGTCAAGGTTGATTCTTTCCTTTTGCCAAACATAAACTTGAATGGCTTTTTCCTTGGTATTCCCTTGGCATTCTCTTGGTATTCCTCTTGGCATTCTCTTGGCATTATCTTGGTATTCCTTGGCATTCTCTTGGCATTATCTTGAGTATCTTTTTGACTTCTTTGTATTTGGGATGGAAACACACGAAGACAATGTTTACTTCAGAGATGACCAATATTAATCGATCGGTTGATTGATGGTCAAATCTCAACTTCCTTGATCGGTATATCACTCCTTCACCCATCGGTTCCATGATGGAATTATTGCCGAACAAATGATCATCGATGTCGCCACGACTTGAGCCTAGATTCGAGAAGAATGGTTTTTGTGGCGAAGGTTTGGGTTGTTCGAGAGGCGGTGAAATATTTGTTGTTGTATGTTCGGCTGGAACGGGCTCTTTAAATGGACTTCCAATCTTAATTAACATTGGCATTTGATATTCACCATATAGGCTTGTAAGCCGTATTTTGGGCCTTCATTGGTCTTATATTAGTTCCTTTTTGTCCTGAACCGATGCCATTTATAGTTTCCTATTAAACCTCCTGTTTAATAAAAAACTAGGGGGCAATGTTGGGTCGTGATATTTCTCTATTGGGCCGAATGGATTGGGCCTACATATTCGCTAGTCCATTGGGTCTTCATTATTGGGTGTTGACATTATTGGATCTAGTCACTTTATTATCTTTATTAAGTCCTTCTAAGATATCGGACCCAATCGGTGGGTTTACACCCATCATATATTTAAAATATCTACATCTTTGACTTGTAATGATGAAAAAGCATGACGGTTGACTAGAGAACTCCGCCGTATTAATGTGGATGGGATTATAACCGAATTCTGCGGTGGGAACGATGACTAAAAAGCGGTGGATAAACTATATGCGTTCGGTGGAACCCATCGATCAAAGGGGTGTGTCGGGTAATAGTGGGTATAGACCGTAATCCGAGCGAAAGAGAGTATAACTTAGCAAGGAAGTCTTCACAAAGAGTGCACGCTCTAATACACTTCTTCATTCATAATCACATATACACGAGAATTATTATTTCTCTCTCAAGACACTAGACATTATATTCCTCCATTGTTTAACCTTGTGAACACGTATCTTGACTCTCACGCTTTGGCTATCCCCGAAGCCAACCGCCGCCGAGCTTGTGGTGTTTATCGTGTTTCTTCGTGCGCGGATCGAGGCGTCTTTACGTGATTGGGGCGTGGCGAGAAGATCCTGGCGTTAACGATATGCAAGTTGTTATAAAATATTAGTTTGGTGGGGAATATTCTTTTTGTTAGGGAATATTAAATACAATGGCTCAATCATTGGTGGACCCCACAATGAAATTATTGTCGGATTGAAAAGCGACAAAATATTTTATAAAAATAACGGCGGAGGTGTTCTGATTAAAAGCTGTTGAACTACCCGGTTGGTAAAAAATGCGATGTCTGGCATGGTTGCGTAGTAGCACCACGGTATTGATTATTGATGCTTCGTGAAAGTCACTTTCATTTATGCTCGATTATTACTCTGATAATTCTTTGCATCATATCTCTTATATTATTGATTCAATTATTGTCACGCATATCATCGTATAATATGTTATAGTATTAAATCAATAATTGAGGCGACAAGTTATAAATGATTAATAATTGTTGAAAGATTAAATATGTGTTGATGAAAAAAAAAATGATTTGTGGTAAGTTTGATTATTTTATGGGGGCTCATATAAATCATCATCTAAGAGTCTCTTAAATCGATAGTAATTACCTTCGTCGATAGTAATTACCTTTGTGATATAGTAATTACCTTTGTGAATAGTATTTACCTTCGTCGATAGTAATTACCTACGTCGATAGTAATTACCTTTGTGAATAGTACCCTTTAAATCGATAGTATTTACCTTCGTCGATAGTAATTACCTTAAATCGATAGTAATTACCTTTACCGAACGTCGAACCACTTGTCGTTTCACATTACAGTGATCGAACCACTTGTCGTTTCACATTCTGGCGTCGAACCACTTTTCTTTTCACATCATTAGTCGTTAAGCCACTTGCCTTTTCACACGGCGGTCTTAAGCTAAAATCTTCTATAAATAGAGGCTGAGGGCTTCATTATTTTTCACGAATTCATTCAAGCTATAGAGAGAAAAGTATAGAGAGAATAAGAGAAAGAAGAAGAGTATTTTGTTCTTACTGCTTCTTTGCGATATTCAATCTCCTACCAAATGTAAGGGGTGTTATTCTTTCTTATTAATGAAGAAACTGTTGTTATTCCATTGCTTATTATTACATTGGAATAACTTTTGTATCGTGGTTTACCTATACTTGGTGACATTCTTCTATTATTACATTTGGAACATCACATGCATGTGTTTTACAGGACTGGTTAAAATCTTTATTATTATTACATTGGAACATCACATGCATGTGTTTTACAGGACTGGTTAAAATCTTTATTATTATTACATTGGAACATCACATGCATGTGTTTTACAGGACTGGTTAAAATTATTATTACATTTGGAATATCATGCATGTGTGTTTTACATCCATTCTGTGGTTCCATCTTTATTATTACATTGGAACATCACATGCGGTGTGTAATTTCACGACTGGTTCCGTTATTTATTATTACATTGGAATAACTTTTATCTGTCTTGATCTATCGCATGCATGGTGATTTCTTTTGTTATTCCATTCTTTATTATACCCGGTTGGTTAAAACTTTGACTTATACTCCATGAAATTAGTGGAATATCCTTGATATTTGCGTTTCATCCGATATCTTTTCATGAAAATATTCTTCTCGATCATTCTTGAATTTTACTCTACAAAAGCGATGTCGTGTTGATAATTTGGACGTTAATAATTCTGGATAAAATAATTCTTGAACTTGTTTTATTGAATTCTTATATCATTGTCATCATCCTCATATTTATATTTTTTTTTAAAGTCATCATGGCTTTTGTAGTGCATAGATGGACTTGGTATGATTATGACGAGAGACTATTGATTGTAATCATGGTAGTAATGTTACAAATGATGTGGTAAAAATCCTCGATGGTAGTAGTGCATTGATGGGCGATTGTTGGCATGATCATGACCATTAATGAATACACAAATATTCTTGGCGTGTAGTGCATGAATAATTGTGGTTGATACTTAAAGAATATCCTTGGCCATAGTGCGGGGGTGATTCGATGATGTGGAATATTTATTAAAATTGAGTCTCGATATAACGATGATGAAAAACCTTTTAAAACCTAAAAGATAGTAGACTTTATTTTCTACTTGACTCTTTTAATGGATTGCTTATTCATTGCTGTATTAAACTTGATGTTCTATTATATTTTATCGGTTTAACATTGTTGAAGACTATTGATAATTTATTACGCATTATCTTAGTCATAATATTTCTTCTTGGGCTAGTTGAGCTCACCCTTTCTTTCTTTATTCTCTTGAGGAAATGAGAATATATAATTTTGGGACGAGTCGGGAAGCAGTGATGGTCACGAAGATAGCATTAGTAGTCCTCACTATTACGTGAAATAGTGTGATAATAATTGTAATGAGGACTCCTTTTGAGTTTGTATAATATCTAGTAGACGATATTTGTATTTAAACTCACGATTTATGTATTATTGTACCACAGCAGTTATTATTTAGTAAGTTGTATTTAAATTACATACCATGTAAGTGGCGACCCAAGATGGGTGATGTATACCTAATTTTGGGGCGTCACGGTTGAATATCGAGCTTAGGGATATGATCCACAGGCTAAGATGTGAGAATAGTACTAGGAGGGAGGCAGGGAATACCTTCGTTAGTATGACCTACCTAAGTTTATGTCTTATTTTATTGGTTGGTCGGAAAGATAGGGATAATTTGTTACATGTCGATTAACCTTTTGTTTTGTGGCGATGTCTGAAAATGACATCGAGAATGTTGAGAATAGCAATGGAGCCTTGACGATCGTTGATTCACCACATGTCGATAATCGAGGATAATGTGCATCGAGGAAGGCGACAATCCTCATCAAACAACAACAACCTTGACCAAATGATGAATGATCAAATGTTCGAGAGGCTTTATGCGATTTATCTGACAATGATGAGGCGACTCTGTCCAAAACGCGTGGGTGGAAACACGGAAAACTCTCGGCGGTCACCGCTAAACAATTCAAGGAGCTGGGACCACCGGAGTTTAAGGAAGCCAAAACCACTTACGGCGGAAGCATGGATAAAGCAGTTACCAAGATATTTGATGTCTTGGGATGCTCAGGAGCAAAAGTTTCCTTTTGCCGCCTTTATGTTGCGGAGAGGCGGATTCTTGGTGGGAATCGGTAAAAGCGTACTCGACTTCTTTGTCTTGAAGATATCTTGGGAGAAGTTCGGGGAGGCATTCAACGACAAATACTTTCACGAAAGTATTAGCCACATGAAGGAGGTGGAGTTTATCAAGTTGGAACAAAACAATATGGCCAGGTGTCGCCATGATCTGAGGCAAAATTTGCGGAGTTATCACGGTTTAACGTCCCACTTGGTGGATAATGAAGAGAGAATGGCGCGAATGTTTTTAAGAGGTTTGAAGCGGGAATCGTCGACATCTTATTTCTCATAAAGCGTGTTTGTATTCGGATGTTGTAAATAGGGCTCGATTAGTGGAGCGCGATAATGAGTCAACCTGACTAAAAGAAGCGGTAAGCAAAATTATAATACCGGTGAGTAGTAGTCGTCGAGCGGTGACAACAAGCGTGGAGGAATCAACGGGCGGATATGGTAACCACTTGATTGGTAATCGAGGCCAAAACAATAAGAATGGACATTTCAAAAAAGCGGAGATTCAATGATGATGGAAAGGCGTCGGCACCGGCACCCATTGTTAAGGAAGGAGAAAGACCACCTATCATATGCTTCAAATGCGGAGGAGAGGACACATCGATCAAAGCTAGCGTCATGCCATCAAAGCGTGTTATAATTGTGGAAGAAAGGTCACTTAGCTCGATTTTGTCGTTCTGAGAAGACAAATTCAACTAGGATGGAGGCACCAAAGGCCGTCCCGAAAATTCAAAAGCCGGTAGTCTGAGGAGGCGTTTGTTGTGACCTCCCAAAGAGCGAGGAACTCGAATGAGGTCATCACGGGTAAGCTTATCATAAACTCTAATAAAAGTCTATACTTTATTTGATCTGGGTTCTACCCATTCTTTTATTTCTCTACTTGCGCTCATCGATTAAATTTGACTCAGGAGAAATTAGACTTTGACTTATCTGTGGAAACTCAGTTGGGAGAAACCTTCATTACATCCAATTGTTTATAAGTCTTGTTTGGTTCAAATCGGTACCCTCACATTACACATCGATCTTATTTCATTAAAAATACTTGCATTTGGCGTGATTACTAAGGGATTGATTGGTTAACTACTTATCATGCAAAAAAATTGATTGTTTTAAATAAGGTTGTTAGCTTTCATATTCCTAATCAACCTATTATCTTGAATTCAACGACCAAACCATTAAAATCAATCACGGTCATCTCAAGCCATAAAATTATTCGTTTATTGAAAAGCGGATGTCGAGCTTTCTTAGCTCATATCACGATTTAAATAAAAATCGTCGGTTTTGAGCGATATTTCTATTGTTAATAAATTTCTGACGTATTCCCAGAAGAACTTCTGGCCTACCCCAGGCGTGAAATTGAATTTTGTATCGACCTTGAACCGGTACAAAACCTATTTCAAAGCCCATGTCGAATGGCTCTATTGAACTTGAGGAGTTAAAGACCCAATGCGAGAATTGTTAGACATTGGCTTTATTAAGTCTAGTACTTCTCCTTGGGGTGCTCTGTTACTATTAAGTGAAGAAGAAAGATGGGAGTATCACGACTTTGTATTGATTATCGGGAGTTGAATCATGTCACCATCAAAAATAGGTATCCATTGCCCGCGTATTGATGACTGTTTGACCCGATTGCAAGAGCGAAATTCTTTTCAAAGATTGATCTTAGTTAGGATATCACCAATTGAAGATTAGAACGATGACATTCGAAAGGCGGCTTTGAAACTTCGATGCGGGCATTATGAATTCCTAGTCGTGTCCCTTTGGATTGACTAATGCTCTCTTTGCGCCTTCATGGATATGATGAGCCGAGTATTCAGGAATATTTAGATCACTTTGTGGTCGTCTTTATTGATGACATCCTTATTTATTCCAAAAGCGTGAAGATCATGAAACACTTGAAGTGACACTCCAAAAGCTTCGTGAATATAAGCTTTATGCGAGTTGAAGAAATGCGAGTTACGGCTTGAAGAAGTAGCATTCCTTGGGCACGTGGTATCAAGTCATGGAATATCTGTTGACCAACAAATTTGAAGCTATTCAAAGTGGGAACAACCTAAATCGATGGCCAAAATCATGCGTAGCTTTCTCGGTTTAAATTTGGTTATTATCGGAGATTAAGTGGAAGGATTTTCTCGAATCGGATGAGGTGACTTCTTTCGGTTGGAGCGAAGAATGTGAGAAGAGTTTTCAAGAACTTCGAGGAGACTTATTTATTTTGTTACGACAATACCATCGGCTCGGAGGGATTTGTCATCTCTGACTTGAGAAAAAGGTTGGGATGTGTTCTTATCTGACATGGAAAGTTATAGCTTTATGCCTTGGAACTCAAAAAGAATGTGAGAATTATCCTACTTTTGATCTAGAACTTCGAGAAAATTTGGAGGCATTACTTGTATGGGGAGAAAGTGGAGATCTTCACGGATCATAAAAAGCCTCAAATATTTCTTCACTCAAAAGAACTTTGATGATAAAAGATTATCATACTTTATGATAAAGCATATACTTTGTAACAATCTTATTCATTTATTAATAAAAAGTATTAATTTATTAAAGGCTTTTAATTATCTACATGATCTTTGTTTTATAATATGTGATAAACCCGTAGTTTTAAGCAATGCTTTTAGAATAATGATGATGATCATTCTAATGAGATCTAAATTCTTAGAAAGCTTAAAACTAAAATAGTTCCCAATCGTTGGATTACTAAATTGGGGATTAGTGAATCCGGATAGATTAGTACATCGTTGCTTGCTTTCGTTGGATGAGGATGATTGATCTCATGATCATTTGTGTGGAACTAAAAGCAGTATGTAGGTGCTTATTAGAGAATAAGTTCACTGAGCATTGGCTCGCTAAGGAATACCTAATGGAGTTTTATTTGCTGTCGATAGGAATTCTGTAGTGATAGTAGTCTGAGTAATCCTTGGACTTGAGATCATCATAGTATCTTGTGTATGATGAGTTATACTTTGACTTATTCCTTAAGACCCTTAGGGTATATCAAAAGGTATGCTTGGGTATAATAAGTTGTACATGGAGATAATGTATGATCGATAAAGAATCTACCACTTCTAATAAAGAGAGAAATGTCTATGTGATTAGATAAATGACAACCCAGTAGTCCTTGGCGAGAAATGAAATTAGAAAGGAGTTTCTAATTTGCATTATTTGGAGTTGTGCGTTTAAGGATCGAAATACATATAATTAAATAAAATAAGACTTGTGATAATTCCATGTCTTATATTTAATTGGGACATTGTATGGTGGAAGGATTGAATTATCACGGTAACTATTTACTCGAAAGGTTCTTTAATGATTAATGTTGAAATCTATATTATCTGGAAAATGTAGTTGATCATTGGAGAACTTATCCTATTGTAGAATAAATATTATTTATTTAAATAAATTAATTGTTTAATTTATTTATTTAAATAAGATTAAAATTATTCTAATTGATTTATTCACAATAGGTTTAATATGGAGAACCTAAAGGGTCACACCATAAAAGGAAGAATAATTATTTAAGAAGTTAATGGCATAATCGTAATAATATATGTTAAGTATATTTAATTTAATCTATGGTGATAGAATAAATTAAATAGCTTAATATTATTATTTAATATTTTAGAAATATTAAATATAAATTAATAAGAGAGTCTTATTAATATTATTACAATTATTATTATTTTAATTTCTAAAAGAGTTTAGGAATTAATTTAATATAAGTACTCTCATTTATTCTAATTGGATTAGGAAGGAAAATTAGTTAAAGGAGTTTAATTAATTATCCCTAATAAGATTAGGGAGCTTAATTAATTAAAAGAATTTAATTAATTAAATAAAACCCAATTCCTTAATTGTTAAGGTGGGTTGCCCACATCTATAAATAAGAGAGTCTTATTATGGGTGGTATGGGTTGTTGACTTTTTTAACAATACGTAATAATTCCAATTTGTTGGAGAGTATGCCTTTTTATATAGAGATAGAAAAACTAGGGTTTGAGCCAATATTACCATCTTCTTGAATTTTATTCTTCCTTGGTGGATCACCTCTGAGAGCCCAAACATTTGGGTGGCTAACGTTGATCGAAGGAAGGAACCAAACCGGTGGATTCAAGTTGAGCGAAAAAGGATTTGGAGGTGAACTTGTACACGAGGAAGCTCGATCTTGAGGGGTATGATTTATTCTTTATCTTTTCGTTTAATTAATAATTATGCATAAAGGGTGATCCGGGTATATGGTTTGTAAAATTTTTTAAACTCGATTTTTACTGCGCTTAGCACTTTTTTGCAAATTTGATTGCGTTCATGAATATTACAAACTAACGATGGCATCGAGCCCGAACCTTTATCACGAATTATTAATTGTTTTAATTTGATATGTATATTGATATGTGTTTAGAACAATTTAATTGGGCATAATTTTATTGTATAAAATTTAATAAAAAAAAAAAAAAAAAAAAAAAAAAAAAATTTTTTTTGTTTTTTTTAGGAAATTTTTTAAATCAGTATATAATTTAAAAATTTAGATTCATTTTATTATAAAAAAATAAAAATAAAGGTTTGAATAAATAAAAAATTGATAAAATTGATTTGTTATGCAAATTATTAATTTATAAAAAACGAATTATTTTGATTATATTTTTTGATATATATATATATATTATATATATATTATATATTATATATATATATATATATATATATATATATATATATATATATATATATATTATATATATATATATATATATATATATATATATATATATATATATATATATATATATATATATATATATATATATATATATATATATATATATATATAATATAAAATAAAAATTTATTTTAATTTAAAATAAAAGGTTTATTTTAATCTTAAAATAAAAAAGTTTTATTTTAATTTTAAAATAAAATTTCATAAATAACTAATTAGAATTGGAATTGGATTAGAATTGATAACTAATTGGAGTTAAAATTTGATTATTATTTTTCATTCATTAAATAAAGGAGTTTATTTAGATTGAAATAAGATTTCATATTATTCAAAATAAAGGAGTTTATTTGTGAATAGGAAAAGAATCCATTTTCCTTAAATAAAGGAGTTTATTTAGATATGAAATAAGATTTCATATTATTCAAAATAAAAGAGTTTATTTGTGAATAGGAAAAGAAAATCCATGTTTCCTTAAATAAAGGAGTTTATTTAAATATGAAATAAGATTTCATATTATTCAAAATAAAGGAGTTTATTTGTGAATAGGAAAGAATAATCAAGTGTTTCCTTTAATAAAAGATTTTTTTTACATGGAATTGGATTCCATAATTAATTAAAATAAAAGAGTTTATTTTAATTAAAGATTTTTTATTATATGGAATTGGATTCCATAATTAATTAAAATAAAGGAGTTTATTTTGATTAAAATTTTGATTAAAATAAAATAGTTTATTTTATTCAAAATTGGATAAATTAAAATAAAATAGTTTTATTTTGATTTAAATTTGGATTAAAATAAAGGAGTTTATTTTGATTCAAAAATAGAGATTTTATACTTAACTAAATTTGCCCATTAAATGATATCGATATATATATTAAATGTTTATTATTAAGTGAGATGAATGTTATTTATTGATCGTATGGTGATGTGTATGATAATAAATGGGATTGATTATGGATTATTGACGATGTGATTGGATTTTATTTTAGTTGGATGCATGAATGTATGGGTTTTTATTAAATGGGATTACTGCGTACTCGTCTTCTCTAATTTTTCTTAATGTAAATTCTATCTCCTCTCTATGTACTTCCCTTGATTTGCTAGCGATCGAGGTTTCTATTTATTTTAAATAGTTTTGTAATAGGAATAGTTAGAATTAATTTTGAAAAATTGGAGATCGAAGAAGCGAAGCGCTTGAAGACCGTTTGTAATGGAGCAGGGTTTAAATGTAATAGTTATATTTAAATATTATTTCTTGCACCCCTAGGGTTTGACCTTTTGGTTCACTTGGTGGCTCTAGTGAACGAAACTAGAATAAAAAGTCCATAATCAATCAAGGGTAGAATATAGTATTCTATATGTGCATGCTTATACTATATATATTATATATTATATGCAACATGCTTGCGTGTTCATTAATATAATGGCGTATTTTATATATATATATGTGCATGCTGCATTAAACAGATGAGACAAATTAATAACAAACCCTCGATTTTTATATTAAGTCTAGCGTTCAAAGATATTTGGAATATCGAGCGTTAAGCCTTCTAGCATGATAAAATTAATAGAGTATTAAATATTTAATATGAGTTTGTTGTGTCACCACAAAAGAGTATTAAGTATTTAAGATGTTAATTATCACATTTGATGCTTATAAAGAAAATTGAACAATATTGTTTTGTTGTGTCACCACAGGATGATATTTTTCTTTTTGAATATATGGAGTGCTAGGTGGGACTTAACTTGGATAATTTTGATTCGGATGTGCCACCACTTGATCAAAATAATCTAAGAGGCAAAAAGAAAAGGAGTTGCATAGTTGATGTAATTGACAAAAGTTGTCTACCTATTTATTTATATATAGTTTGTTGTGTGTACACCACAAGGCTATATACATTTGAAATGGGATCCTTATTCTCACTAGCAAATCTTTAATTAGATTTTCTTAGAACTATATAAGTGAGGTAATATAGTTTGAAGAAAATAGTGGGAGATACCAATTTAAAACAAGACCTAATTTATTTTGGTAATTAATAAAAGAATGTATGTTAAAATGTTTGTTAATTACAAATTCATTTACGAAATTTTACAATGTCTAAAATTACTATCCTTTGAAGCATATTAGATGCTAAATTAATCGAGATAAATTAAGCGGATTGGTTAAGGAATTTGAGAATAGTTCTCATGGTTTGAAAAGCTATCTTATGTCATATCGCTTATCCTGCAATGGTTGCGAGACAATGCCTCGAGGAAGAGATTGCTACTTTTAGAAAGTGGCGAGATGATGCCTGATTGGCTCGATGCATCATGCTTCATCCATGAGTAACGAGCTTGACGTCGGCGTGAAACTATGGATGCTCTCTACTATATTCTGCACATCATCAGTAGTTGATGGTGAGGAAAATGGGGCGATAGATATCGGATATCTAAGGAGCTCTTAGATCTAGAATGGCCAATGGCACTTTCTAATCTGAGATAAAAGTTCTTAACATAATCAATTTGATTGATCGATTAGGACAAGACGGTTTTGTCATGGATGGAGAGTTGAGCGAATTTGATCTTGCACTCACTCCGGACTCCTTTCACATTGTTGTGAATTTTTCATATGAACAAGCTAGATATCGGCCTCGTTGATTTGCTTAACATGTTGAAAAATGTTGAGAGTCACTTTCAACGAAAAAGATCAAGTCTTCTTGGTAGGGGCCAAGGATCTTACGAAAGAAGAAACGATTCAAAGAAAGTAAATAGAAAGCGTAAACAAAGGATAATAAGAACAAAAGCGATATGGATAGCAAAGGAGTTTGCTTCCTTTGCTATAAGCACAGACCTTTGGAAAAAGCTGCGAGAAGCATCTTGCGAGAGGCTAACGAAAGAAGCTTAGTGAAGTTTGATTCTGTCTGATTTTGTTTCATGATTGAAATAAATTTTTCTTTAAGTCGAGGTTCTACTTGGGTATTGGATCTGACTTTGGTTATCATAAATATAGATTTATGAAGGGACCAAGCGAGTAGAAAGCTAAACAAATATAAGTAATCTATGTGTGGAAATGAAGCAAAGGTTGCTTTATTAGCCCATAGAAACTTATAGTTTAGCAATGCTACGGAGCAAATCTATTAAGTCGATAAGTTGTTATTGTATTCGGTTCTTGTTAAAAATATTATTTCCATTTTATTGTTGAATGATAAAATCTTTGGTATTATAATTAAGAACAATTGTTGTTATTTATAATAATAATGTTTTGTATAGAAATGGAATATTACTTAATAAATTTTGTATACTTGACTTACATGAAAATAATTTTGCATATTGAACAAACTAGTATAAGAAAGGAGATGATCATTCAAAGAGTTGAATGTGTGTATTTGTTTGAAATCTGAGTGTGAATTATTTGAAAGGTTCAAAAATTGAAAAGTGAAACAAATTGGCAAAGTATTAAGATTCTTTGATTAGATCGAGGAATAAATACTTGTGCAATAAGTTTCTAGATCATCTCAAATGGTTTTCTCATAATGGACACATCGATCTGTGATAATTGATTGATGTATCTGAATGAAAAAATCGTACCTTGTTGGACATAGTGCGGTCCATAATGATTTTCTGACATTCCGGTATCCTTACAGGATCATGTCTAGAAATGGTACGCATATCTCTACGAAAAAGGTAACCTCAAAATCCATTGAAGACTCCATAAAAGTTATGGACGGGGAGGATTCTAATCTTAAGTATGTTAAGATAAGGGGTTGTCGAACTTATGTGAAAAGGTTTCAAAGGATAAGCTTGGGACAAGATTTGACAAGTGTGATTTGTGGGACATCCTAAAAGTAAGTTTAGGGTATATGTTACTATAATCCTACTTAGCAAAAGGTGTTTATTACGAAACACATTTTGCCTTCTAAGATAAAGGTGTTTATCATTAAAAGGGGCTAGTGGGAGGATAATAGATCTTGAAGAGTTCAAGAACCACAAAACACTATAAGTCGAATAAGAGGAACACATAGATAGACCTATTGTACCTGGGCCAGATAAATAAATGCGGAATAGTACCAAAGATACCTAGGAGGTATGGATTCATCATGGATGATGATGATGAAGGTACATCATCATAGAAGATGATGATCGAGAGAGGTACATTCGATGAGGTAAGAGTTCTAGTGTGTACAAAAGGGATTGATGGGAGATCGTGAAATTTCTAGTATTATATGTTGATATCTACGGATGAGGAATGACATACCAATCTTCTGATCGGTAAAGATAAAGTTGTCTAAACATTCCTCCATGAATGATTTGGAAGAGTATCTTAATTGGGGATAAAATCTATATAGATAGATTTAAGAGGATGCTCGACTTAACCCGAGGCGTATATATTCATTTGATGCTAAAAAATCGTTTAGCATGGCAAACTCAAGAGATGTCTCATGTTGATGAGCCGTGGGTGTATCTCTCTTAATAGTCCCCAGACTCACAAAAGAGAGATTGCATGAGTGACAATCATGTATGCAATGAAATATCTGAGACACGATGTTGATCGGTCGTATTATGGAGAAGTTCACTATGTAGTCGGTGAAAAACATCTTAAAAGTGCTTAGCAAGGCACTAAGGATGTGATCATATTCATGGTGGGTCTAAATTAAAACTAGAGGCTTATGGACTCAAGTTTTTCGAGACGAGACCAAGATGACGAAAAATCCACTTTAAGGTAAAGGTTACCTTGAGCGATTGGTGCGATGAATTGGAAAGGTTCCAAACAACAAAAGAGTTCTTTGGTTTAGTGATAAAACCAAAGTATATAGCTATAAATGAAGGCTGCCAGAGTTGATTGTTTGGATTAAAAGTTCATTCTGAGAACTAGGAATAGTTCTAAGTCTCATCTTGGATCTAAACATGTGTTGTGGCACTTTCATTTGATTATTAGAATCATTGAAAGATGGGAAATCACTATAGAGATAGTGGACTCTCATGAACAACATTACATATCCATTAACTAAAAGCTTATCCAACGGCGGGATAATCGTCACTTAGAGAAGAAGAGTATGAAGATACCATGACGATTGGCTTTAGTGCAGTGGGAGATTGAAAGTAGTATGCACACAAGCCCGATCATGTTTGATGATAAAGCATATACTTTGTAACAATCTTATTCATTTATTAATAAAAAGTATTAATTTATTAAAGGCTTTTAATTATCTACGTGATCTTTGTTTTATAATATGTGATAAACCCGTAGTTTTAAGCAATGCTTTTAGAATAATGATGATGATCATTCTAATGAGATCTAAATTCTTAGAAAGCTTAAAACTAAAATAGTTCCCAATCGTTGGATTACTAAATTGGGGATTAGTGAATCCGGATAGATTGATACATCGTTAACTTGCTTTCGTTGGATGAGGATGATTGATCTCATGATCATTTGTGTGGAACACTAAAGCAGTATGTAGGTGCTTATTAGAGAATAAGTTCTTTGAGCGCATTGGCTAAGCTAAGGAATACCTAATGGAGTTTTATTTGCTGTCGATAGGAATTCTGTAGTGATAGTAATCTGAGTAATCCTTGGACTTGAGATCATCATAGTATCTTGTGTATGATGAGTTATACTTTGACTTATTCCTTAAGACCCTTAGGGTATATCAAAGAAAGGTATGCTTGGGTATAATAAGTTGTACATGGAGATAATGTATGATCGATAAAGAATCTACCACTTCTAATAAAAGAAGAAATGTCTATGTGATTAGATAAATGACAACCCGATGAGTCCTTGGCGGCGAGAATGAAATTAGAAAGGAGTTTCTAATTTGCATTATTTGGAGTTGTGCATTTAAGGATCGAAATACATATATAATTAAATAAAATAAGACTTGTGATAATTCCATGTCTTATATTTAATTGGGACATTGTATGGTGGAAGGATTGAATTATCTGGTAACTATTTACTCGAAAGGTTCTTTAATGATTAATGTTGAAATCTATATTATACGGAAAGTGGATTTGATCATTAGGGAGAACTTATCCTATTGTAGAATAAATATTATTTATTTAAATAAATTAATTGTTTAATTTATTTATTTAAATAAGATTAGAATTATTCTAATTGATTTATTCACAATAGGTTTAATATGGAGAACCTAAAGGGTCACACCATAAAAGGAAGAATAATTATTTAAGAAGTTAATGGCATAATCGTAATAATATGTTATGTATATTTAATTTAATCTATGGTGATAGAATAAATTAAATAGCTTAATATTTATTATTTAATATTTTAGAAATATTAAATATAAATTAATAAGAGGAGTCTTATTAATATTATTACAATTATTATTATTTTTTAATTTCTAAAAGAGTTTAGGAATTAATTTAATATAAATACTCTCATTTATTCTAATTGGATTAGGAAGGAAAATTAGTTAAAGGAGTTTAATTAATTATCCTAATAAGATTAGGGAGCTTAATTAATTAAAAAATTTAATTAATTAAATAAAACCCAATTCCTTAATTGTTAAGGTGGGTTTACCACATATATAAATAAGAGAGTCTTATTATGGGTGGTATGGGTTGTTGACTTTTACAAATGTCGTAATAATTCGATTTGTTGGGAGAGTACGCCTTTTTACATAGAGATAGAAAACTAGGGTTTGAGCGAAACACCCATCTTCTTGAATTTTATTCTTCCTTGGTGGATCACTCTCTGAGGCCAAACATTTGGGTGGCTAACGTTGATCGAAAGAAGGAACCAAACCAGGTGGATTCAAGTTGAGCGAAAAGGATTTGGAGGTGAACTTGTACGAGGAAGCTTCGATCTTGAAGGTATGATTTATTCTTTATCTTTTCATTTAATTAATAATTATGCGTAAAAAGGTGATCCGGGTATATGGTTTGTAAATTTTTTTAAACTCTGATTTTACTTTAGCATTATTTTTATGCAATTTGATTGCGTTCATGAATATTACAAACCTAACAAAAAAGAGACTTATTTTGTTAAAGACTGATACCATCATAGGGATTGGATTTGTCAATGTTTATGATGCTTTTATGATGTTGAAAATGGTTGGGATGTGTTCTCATGCTGACATGGAAAGGTAGGATGTGTTCTTATATGGAAAAGTTATAGCTATGCCTCAAGACAAAGAATATGAGAGGAATTATCCTACTTCGTGATCTAGAGTTAGCATTTGTTGTCTTCTTGCTTAAAATTTGGAAGCATTACTTGTATGGGAGAAAGTGGAGATCTTCTGGATCGTAAAAAGCCTCAAATATTTCTTCACTCAAAAGGAACTCGACATGCGACAACGGCGTTGGCTTGAACTATTGAAAGATTATGATCGTACCATCGATACCATCTGGAAAAGCGAGCGTGGTAGGTGGCGCGTTGAGTAGAAGATCATATGCAAGTGCGAGTGCGATATTGTCAACCTGAAGGCCCATTTGTGTGACTTGCAAAGGATGGAGATAGAGTTAAAGACTCGAGGGACGCGTGTGATGATAGCGAATATCTGAGTAGAACAGAACTTTAATCGATAAAGTTAAAGGCTGCTCGAGCTCTGGACACGGAGGCGATCGTATGAGGAAGAAAGTCAAGAAGGTGCTATCTTAGGAAGCAAGAATCGATGAAGAAGGAATACTTGAGTCGACTCCGGACTTTGTGTTCTAACGACCACGATTTAAAGTATAATATCATGATGGAGCGCCTGACACACCATTTGCAATCCATCACAGGAGTACCAAAATGTATCATGATATTAAATCATACATTTTGGTGGAAGCAATATGAAGAGAGAGATAGCGTTTTTTTATCTCGAGGTGTCTAACTTGTCAGCGAGTTAAAGCGGAGCATCAAGTACCAAAAGGTCCATTGCAACCACTTGAAATTCGAATGGAAGTGGGAGCACATTACCATGGATTTAATTCTGGTCTTCTAAGGTTTCTCAAGGCGTTGATGCGATTTGGGTCATTGTTGATAGATTGACCAAGTCTGCTCATTTCTTCTGCCGTCTGAGAAACTTATACACTTGAGCGTCTTGCTCGTATGTACATAAGCGAGATTGTAAGGCTGCATGGTATCTGGGGTATCCATAGTTTACGATCGAGACCCAAATTATTCACTTCGATTTTGGGTTAGTTTGCAAAAAACTATGAGCGCAGACTTACGATTTAGCTTCGGCGTATCATC